>CABHPP010134737.1:8708-37355 GCA_902168425.1 Peromyscus attwateri
AGAGAGAGAGAGAGAGAGAGAGAGAGAGAGAGAGAGAGAGAGAGAGAGATTAAGTTTTAGTGGTTATGCAATGACTCTGGAAATGGGTCGTTATCTTTACCAGTGTTTTAGTTCATTCTCTTTCCTGCATGAAGATCTAATCAATCTGGAAACTCTCTGTTACTTAACTTCTATTGAGGCAGGAGAATCATTGAGATATATAGGTCAACTCAGGCAAGTAATGAGTTCCAGATAGTTCTTAAATACAGTTTGAGACGTGATCTGGAAAAAATAATAAATTAATAACATACATAAGATAATATATTCAATGTATTCAGCGTTTGTGAGAAGTATTACAGAAGGGTTTGGGACTTGACTATAACCTCAAATTTCATACTTTCCCACATCAGATTCACTCAAGCTAAAGATGTTAAGTACAGAGGGACTCACTAATCATGGGGTCGTCAAAGAAGCACCACGGAGAGAAGGAGGCGGCTGGGACCACGGCGGCAGCTGGTACCGGGGCGTCACTGAGCCACCGCTGTGGCATTGGGAGCACAAGAAACACAAGCACCGGAGCAGCTGCAGCAGTAGGGGCGGTGGAGAATGACAGAAGCGGAGCCTCCAGCATGGGGCCGAGCACGGGACCTGGAGGCCCGGGGCCGAAGCTGCGAACCATGGCGAGGCACATGGACGCCAACGAAGTCAAGCAGAGCCCTCAGAGCGGGGCGTGAAGCGGGAGAAACGCGATGACGGCTATGAGGCCGCTGCCAGCTCCAAAACTAGCTGTGGAGATGCCTCATCACTTCGCACCCAGGAGATCAATAAACTCTGCGCAATGTTGGGGCTGAAACCCTTGGAGGTCAATGGTGTCAAGAAAGATGCTGGCACCAAGGAGGAGCCAATGGCAGCTGATGTCATCAACCCCATGGCCTTGCAACAGCGTGAAGAACTAAGGGAGAAGCTGGCAGCTGACAAGGAAAAGCGTTTGCTGAACCAAAAATTAGGGAAAATAAAAACTTTGGGAGGGGATGACCCCTGCCTGGATGACACCACAACCTGGATTGAGAGGAGCCGGCAGCTGCAGAAAGAGAAGGACCTGGCAGAGAAGCGGGCCAAGCTACTAGAGGAGATGGACCAAGTGTTTGGCGTGAGCACTCTGGTGGAGGAGGAGTTCCAACAGAGGCCACAGGACTTATATAGTGCCAGGGACTTGCAAGGTCTCACTGTGGAACATGCCATCGATTCCTTTCGAGAAGGGGAGACTGTGGTTCTCACCCTCAAGGACAAGGGAGTACTACAGGAGCAGAAGGATGTGCTGGTGAATGTGAACCTGGTGGACAAGGAGCGGGCAGACAAGAATGCGGAGCTTCGGAAGAAGAAACCCAACTACCTGCCCTATGCGGAAGATGAGAGTGTTGATGATGTGGCACAGCAAACACCCCGCTCTGTCCTGGCCAAATACGATGAGGAGCTGGAGGGCGAGCGACCACATTCCTTCCCTTTGGAGCAGGGTGGCATGGCTGATGGTGTGAGGGAGCGCCAGCTAGAAGAGATCCAGGCCAAGCTACTGCTGCAGGCTCAGTCTCTGAGCTCTGTAGGGCCCTGGCTTGCCTCTGAGTGCCTAAGTCCTGAAGAGATGGTGACCTTCATTCAAAAAGACCAGGTGGAGGGTGAAGAAAATCCGGAAGAAGGAGGAGATGGTAATGCGGGCAGATGACTTGCTGCCTCTTGGGGACCAGACTGGGGATGGGGGACTTTGGATCCAGGCTTCGGGCCTGGGTTGGCTTCCAGTTCCCGAGGTGGAGGAGGAGACACTGGAAGATGAGGATGAGGACCCTGTGGCTCAGCCCCGACCATCAGATGATACTCAAATAGAGAACATGAATATCAGTGATGAAGAGGATGGGAGAGATCTTCCATCAGGGTCCCCAGAGGTGCTGAAAGAAGATGAAGCAGAACTGGAGCTGCAAAAGCACCTGGAGAAGGAGCGCCGTCTGCATCAGCTGCAGCAACTCCAGCAGCTTCAAGACAGCGGTGAGAAGGTGGTAGAGATTGGAAAGAGGCTGGAGTCTCACCCGCGTGGCTGGGAAGAGAAAGAGGACCCTGAGCGGAAGGGGGCCATGGTGTTTGATGCAACTCCCGAATTCGGGAACACGCTGAGGGAGATCCCCACCTATGGGTTGGCTGGCAACCGGGAGGAACAGGAGGAGCTCATGGACTTTGAAAGGGATGAAGAGCTCTCTGGCAATGGTGGCTCGGAATCAGATGGGGAAGAGAACCTTGTAGGGAGCATCATCCACCTGGATGAGGAGAAACAGCAATAGGATTTCTCTGCTTCCTCTACCACCATCCTGGATGAGGAGCCCATGGTGAACAGAGGGCTGGCAGCTGCCCTGCTCCTGTGTCTGAACAAAGGACTGCTGGAGACCACAGTACAAAAGGTGGCCAGGGTGAAGGATCCCAGGAAGTTACTGATCTCAACTGTCTATTGCATCGAGGATAAGATGGCTGTCGAGGATAAGTACAGCCAGCACGAGGAGCACAGGGGCTTCACCCAGGACTTCCAGGAGAAGGTCGATTACAAGCCTGATGTGAAGATTGAGTATGTGGACAAGACCAGCAGGAAACTGATGCCCAAGGAGGCCTTCAGGCAGCTCTCCCACCGCTTCCACGGGAAGGGTTCAGGCAAGATGAAGACTGAGTGGCAGATGAAGAAGCTGGATGAGGAAGTGCTCCTGAAGAAGATGAGCTCCAGTGATACACCCCTGGGCACTGTGGCATTGCTCCAGGAGAAGCTGAAGGCCCAAAAGACACCATACATCATGCTCAGTGGAAGGGGCAAGAGCATGAATGCAAACACCATCACCAAATGAAGACAACTTACTCCCTGCCCTCCCATATGTTAAATAAAGTCCCCTCATTTTTTCAAAAATAGTTTTTAAAAAAAGCCTTTTCATTTACCAGAGGGATAATTAAAAGAATTTACAAGCTAAGACAGGAGGTCACATAAATAATAAAGGAAGTAAAATACTGTCATGGCTTGTGCCTATACCTAACACTAGGGAGGCTGAGGCTGGAGGATTGCTTAAAGCTCAAGACAAGCTTGAACCACAGACACTGTTGTATTTACAAAAAGTTGAGGCATTGGGAAAGAGTCACACCATACAACTGGTCCACATGGGAGGTTTATTGAGGGGAAGAGAAGGCGCAAAGATGGGTCTCTGGGGATAAGACTGAAGGAAGAGAAAGAGACAGGAGGTGTACAAGGCCCATTGTATATAAGGAAACATAGCAAATGTGCACAGGGGAGGCTCTTAGTGGCTGTAGCTGAGAAATATCCTGTCAGGACCCTGAGGGCAGGCCAGGGGTTCTAAATGCCAATAACAGCATGTCTCCACAAGCAACACTCATCATTTCAGAGGCTCTCAGAATCTGGTCCCAGTTTTTAAAATAATTTACTTTGCTTTATGTATGTACATGTGTGTATGCACATATAGTTCCCATAGAGATCTAAAGAGGGCATTGGGTCCTCTGGCACTGCAGTTACAAGAGCCACCACCTAATGTGAGTGCTAAAACCTAAACTCAGGACCTCCAGAGAACAACATGCTCTCTTATCCCTGAGCCCTCTGTACATTCAGGTCTGTTCCTTTCCCGTCTCAATTATCCTTCTTAACCATAGCTCTTAGAAGCTGGTGACCTAGAACTTCCAGAAGGCTATTGCATTTTGAAATAACCTATGGAATAATTTACCCCCAAATCTAAACATATACATAATAGACTCATATGCCTTATGAGTTCAGCTTTATTAATGTCTTGAGAGTGAGAGATGGAAATCCCTTGAGTCTTGGGAATGCCATAATTTTGGGACCACTGCTGGAGTTGAGAGTGGCCCTGAATGGGCGGATAATTAATTTACTTAGTATGTGGCCTTTCATCTAGTCTTCTTTGTCCCCTGGGATTTTCTTTTTTTGAGGGGGGGGGTGTGAATGCTGAATGATCAGAGAAACAGAACAAGCCACATCTAACCTCACCTTGACAATTCCTCAGCTGATCTTGTTTCCTTAGACTGGAAGCCTCTGAATCCTCATCCGAATGGATCTCAGCTGAACTGCTGCTCAAAAGCCTAAAAGCTTAAAAAGCTTCTAGTTCCTGGTCCTCATGCCTTATATACCTTTCTGCTTCCTGCCATCACTTCCTGGGATTAAAGGTGTGTGTCACCATGCCTGGCTGTTTCCAGTGTGGCTTTGAACTCAATCTAGAATGCTGGATCTCTGTCTCTAGAATGCTAGGATTAAAGGCGTGTGCTACCACTGCCTAAACCTATGTTTAATATAGTGGCTGTTCTGTTCTCTGACCCCCAGATAAGTTTTTTGGGGTGTACAATATATCAACCACATTTCCCCTTTTTTGTTTAAAATAAAAAAGTTATAAGAAACATAAGAAAAACTATATATAATAAGTATATACAATATATACAGTCAAGAATTACATTAACAATGTCTAGTCCATTCACATTTGGCAAATTCAGACAAAAAATTTTATTTCTTATCCTATTTAAAACAAGTAGTTCCTTTTTAAAAAGTAGATTCAATAGCCTACCTTTTATCTTTTTTTTATAAATTTTTTATTTATTTTTTAAATTACTCTCATGATATTCTTTAATTACACTCATGATATTAATCATATTTGTGGTATTCATAGATTACATTCGCAGTATTCATTCAATTATATATATATATATATATTTTAAATGCCGAATGTCATTTATTTGGGGGGGGGGGAGGTCTTAAATACAGGCTTACAGCACAATGGGAGGACCCTGGAGGGCAGAAGTTCACTACTGATGTTTTACAATCTTGCTTCTAATCTGTTAACGCCCATTATTCAGGATACACAGACAAGGAACTTCTCTTAAGCATTCAGGAGGGTGGAACCTGGCAGGGAATTAGCATAGGGAGGATATCAATGTCAAGGTGCGCAAGCAAGGCAGCAGTTACCCAAAACGGGGGCCAGGGCCCTACAGGTCCCCCTTTTATTAAAAAATGAGCTTCTGACTTGGGTTGCGTGGGACATCAGCAGGTCACCTTACCCGTCGTGGAGACGCCTGCCCAGGCCACAAAGGTGCTCTGTCTTAGGTTGGTGAGTGCTCCCCAGGCATTACCCATCTCTGAATACTCATTTTCATACAGGCTCAATCGTGTGTGAGCTGCATAGTTAATTGCTGCCAAAGATCTCAAAGTGGCGCTGGGCTTGCAATCTGTGTGTTCGATACAGAAAAGACTAACAGAGGTCCTATCTCACCCATAGCCAGTAGGCTAAAGCCAACTGAGCCATTCCCTTCTTTAACAAGCCATACTGTACCCCTGGGATTTTCTTAAGGCCAGCAGGTTTTGGTGTTAATTTTGCCTATCTGTGACCAGTTTATGCTCACAAGGAAACCTTATATTCAGAGACTCATGTCCCTGTAAATGAATAAGAAAAGAAAATAAATAAACAAAAACCAGAAACAAAAGCCATGCTTGCCTGAGAGCCTCTAGAAAGAAGGTAGGTCACTTAGTTAGTCCCAGGCCATCCTGCACTAGGGGAGACCACACCCCAGATAAACAGACTGTTAAATAGAAGTAAACAAAGTAAACAGGCTATCAAAGATATCTCAGTAGCTCACACCAGTAGTTTCAGCCCTTGGGAATCTGAAGCAGGAAAAATGGTCTGTAGAATGAGTGAGAGATTAGTGTGGACAACGTAGCAAGACCCTGACTCAAAAAGAAATGAGAAGACTTTGTGTAGTGCAGACTTCTAATCCCAATATACTAAAAAATTCTTCAGTAGCTGGACACTGGTGACACATACCTTTAATCCCAGCACTCGGGAGGCAGAGGCAGGCAGATCTCTGTGAGTTTGTGGCCAGCCTGGGCTACAGAGTGAGTTCCAGGACAGCAGGAATGCTTCATAGAAAAAATCTGTCTGAGCTTAGATGCAAGACTGCAAAACATTGGTAGCAAACTTCTGCCCTCTGGGGTTCTCCCATTGTGCTGTAAGCCTGTATTTAAGACCTCCTCCCTCCTTCAATAAACAGCATTCAACAACAACAAAAAAAGAAAAAGAAAAAAGAAAAGAAAAAGAAAAGAAAAACCCTGTCTGGACAAAACAAGAAAAAAAAATCTCCAGTCAGAAAGGGCTACACATTTGACTCCAGGCAAGCCTCAGAAAACCAAAATTACATAAATATTACATAAACAATCCAAGTAGCTTGTTAATAACATAAAATATCTGGATACAAAACTTAGTGGCTTCTGTTTTTAGAGAGTGGCATGATTATAGATATCTTACACAGCCATACCTGGGACTTCAGCCCCTTCAACAAAAATGCTGGGATGTGCCTCAACTGGTGGTGTGCTTGACTATCATGTATGAAGCCTGGGTTCAAATTCAGAACTCCACTAATGAGGCTCAGAATTGTATAGCTGTAATGTCACTGTTCTGGTGGAAGTTCCACCTCAGCCCCTGGCACCCTGGCATCCACACACACAAAGAGTCTGGAATGTTCTAGTGGAAGCACCACATCTCTGCCCAGACCCAGCCACTCTGAAAGTCCCTTTAAACCGGATCCTTCCCCAGAGATTCTCAAGACCACTTATGGTGATATTTTATTTGTGTTGAAATGTAATTTTATTTGCATGCTAATAAATAAAGTTGCCTGGAGGTCAGAGCTCATAGCAAGGCATTTAGCAGAAGTCTGGCAGTGGTAGCACACGCCCTTAATCTGATCACATGGCAGGCAGAGCCTGTGTGTTCAAGGACACCGCTAGCTTGGTGACACACACCTTTATTCCAAGTACGAACCATAGAGACCTGGAGGTCTATATAGACAGGCAGTGACGAGGAAGTCATGTGGTTGGGTTTAGAACCAATGAGAAGGTAGAACAGAAAGTCCATAAAAAGACGGACACACAGGAAGTAGCTCTGTTTTCTGAGCAGAAGGACGGCAGCGGCTGGTAAGTTAAGGCTATTCGCTAGTGCTTTGACCCCTTGGGCTTTTGACTCTTAATTTGGCTCTGTTTCCTATTTAATAAGACCGATACATCTACAACCACTCCCACAGTTTATTTAACTGCACCACAAGGAAACAGACATGTGTCTTCCCTGATTCTCTCTGGGTGGCTAGAAAACCACCTGGGAGCTCTTTACCCCTTAAACCGGGGATTTTTTTAGTTTGTCGTGATTTGAAGCTGCATCTACAGAGAGGCTTGTCGAGTGTAAAAACTTTCAGCCACCATTCCTAAGAGAAAGATAGAAAAACAGAGACTCAGGTCCCATCTGTGGAATGTAGAGCCGGGGTGGATTGGGCACATAACATTGGCACTGTCTCTTTTGAGGGCCTTAAAAGTGATCAGTGTCTTTGCCCTGACAAGAAGCTGGTCACATTGCATTTTCCTGAGTAACCTTTCCAAGGAGGAATGAGATTCAGAGGAGCGGGGATTGGTACCTGGTGGACAAAGGTTAATTATGTCTCTATCAGTTCTTGTGAGAGACCCCCCATGCTTAGTCTGGTGATAGTCTGGCTTTGAGACTGCTAGTGAGTGCAAAGGGCACACTGAGTTCTCTCTTTTGACTTGAGGGGTGTTAACCAGAAACAAAACTGCTCAGGCTTGGGTTTAAGCCAATAGAAAGTCTTTATCTGCTGGGTGGTGGCGCACGCCTTTAATCCCAGCACTTGGGAGGCAGAGGCAGGCAGATCTCTGTGAGTTCGAGGCCTGCCTGGTCTACAGAGTGAGTTCCAGGAAAGGCACAAAACTACACAGAGAAACCCTGTCTCAAAAAACAAAAGCAAAAAAAAAGTCTTTATCAATGGGCCAGTGACTACACTGGGTGCTCAGGTTCTCTGTGTAGCACTGAGCCTTTCCCAGGATGAGATTTTAAGCATGAAAAACATGTTCTGGGTTGACATAGTTTAGTTAAATAGTTAGCCAGAACTCAAATTACAGAAGCTAAAACAAAGTAAGGTTGGTACATTTGAGACTTTTCTAGAAGTATGAAATTTGAGGGATTAGGTTTTGTTTTTGTATTGGGTTGTGGTGCTTACTTTCTCCCTGCTGAGTTTTATAGCCTGACCGGTACTTCCATCATGGAGTCAGTTATGCTAAGGTCTGGAGGACTGCAAAGGTCTGTGGCCCTGTTAGATTAACCAATGTGCCATCCCCTTGGTTTCAGCTTTTCATTTTTTATTTAAAAGTTTTAACATTTGCTTTCTGGCAGCAGTAGATATTGGGTGGGACATGGTGATCCTAGCCAAGTGGATTCTTGCAAAAGGTTCCCCGTGCTTCATTGAGTGGATAGAGGCTTTACGAGCATAAGATGAGGAGTCATGGTGTAGAATTCTTGATTCTTCAGGTCTTTCTGCCAAGCTGTTCTTTGAGACTGGGCCACAGCTCTCAGTGTTGCTGGTGCAGACAGGCTTTCATTATGTAGCTCAGGCTAGACTCAAACTTTTGACTCTCCTCTTGTCTTGTCTCCTGTAATATGTATGCATGCTACAGACACTTTATCAGCTAAGCTGCTGCATCCTCGGTACCAATGTCACAAAATGAATTCAATCCCATGGTCCTCCTCTCTTGCATGCCACAGCATCCAGCACAGCTCTAAAATTCCAGAAGTGATTCATGACCAGGCCAAAAGTCCTTTAACAGTGACATGGTCAGCTTTATAGTTCAGATCTATCATGAGGAACAGTCCTGTAAATTCTGAGCTGACTCACTGTCAGAAGTGTTGTTGGTATATGAATAAAACTCCGATATGGCAGCTCACTCATATCACAGGGCAGTATGATACAGGAGGGTTGCTGAGAGTTGGAGCCCAGTCTAGGCACCAATCAAGCTAACCTTAGGTAGTACACTGTGAAACCCCATCTCAAAAGATTCAGAAACCAAGTCCATCAATCCATAACTAACAAGTCACTGTGCCTTAGTTGGGTCAATGAATTGGTTAGTAACTATTGCTTTAGTTAGTCTAAGTTCTTTTCATAGGTAAAGATCTGATCCACTCCACATACACAACGTCAGAATTACAAAAGAAATGGTTGGTTTTTCGAGACAGGGTTTCTCTGTGTTGCTTTGGAGCCTGTCCTGGAACTCACTCTGGCCTCAACTCACAGAGATCCCCTGCCTCTGCCACCACTTTCCGGCTAATTTTTTGGTTTTTGACAAGAACTTCCTACATGATTCTGCCTGGCCTGAAGTTCTCAGACATTCCGCTGGATAATAATCAGAGCCAGCAAGTTTTGTTTATGTCAAAGTCATTGAGTCTGTTTTAGTGTCTCTGTTTAGAGACAGTCCCACTGTGAATATCAGGCTGAACCTGAACTCCATGAAATTCTGGGGGATAGTTACATATAAATCATTCAAATGATTTGACTGTGATGGTCTTTTTCTTTTTCTTTCTTTTTTTTTTTTTTTTTTTTGGTGTTTTGAAATGACACAGAATCTGTCTGTAGAACAGGCTGACTTGAACTCATAGAAATTGTCTCCAAGTGATGAGATTAAAGGCATGTGCTGCTAACACCCAGGTTGTGCTGTTGTTTAGGTCAATTTAAACCAGAAATGGTTGTGTATATCTTTAATCCCAGCACTTGGGAGGCAGAGGAAGGCAGAGCTCTCTGAGTTGGAGGCTAGCCTGGGCTACAGAGTGTGTTCCAGGACTGCCCTGGCTGAGATCCTATAACAACAACCACAATAGCAAGAAGTCCTTTTTCTCTGCTGGTTTATACATGGTTGCATCATGGAGACTAGAATGTTCTGAATCTTGCAGGAAGCAGCCTGCTTCCCTGGTCTCAGTGTTCAAACTAAAAATGTAAAACATCATTCTATACTTAATTGGAAATATCATACTTTTTTATTTTTAGTCTTCCATTAGTTTTTGGAGACCTCAAGTAGGATGTTCTAGAACTGTAGGAGTAACTAACCATGACACTGGACTAGTGAGTTTCTTGACTGTAACATGTAAATTATATCATTTCCATCCCAGAGTCCTGTCTTTCCAGATGCTTTACAAACATTACAGACCATGGCAGTACCTACTGAAGGTTTACGGACTGAATTTTTAGAGTTTCTTTCTTTCCTTCTTTCTTTCTTTCTTTTTTTCTTTCTTCTTCCTTTCTTTCTTCTTCCTTCCTTCCTTCCTTCCTTCCTTCCTTCCTTCCTTCCTTTCTTTCTTTCTTTCTTTCTTTCTTTCTTTCTTCCTTCCTTCCTTCCTTTCTTCCTTCCTTCCTTCCTTTCTTTATTTTTTTTTTTTGGTTTTTCAAGACAAGGTTTTTCTCTTTGTGTAGCTTTGGAGCCTGTCCTGGAAGTCACTCTGTAGACTAGGCTGGCCTCAGTCTCACAGAGATCAACCTGGCTCTGCCTCCAGAATGCTGGGATTAAAGACCTGGGCCACCACAGATTGGCTGTTTCTTTGTTACCATGTCTAGCTCTGTAACACAGAGAATACATGCTTACAGCCCTCCTGCCTCTTTCCCTGAAACATCAGGACCAGTGATGACCAACAAGTGAAGTCAATAACTAATGATGTCCATCTCACAGATTCCCTCAATTGTTCCAGGCTGGATCAGCCAGGTGAACCCAGACTGGCAAAGTTGGAAATGGGATGTTTCCTTTGCTTTCTTTGAGGTCCTTGGGAACTGACCGCATGGGCTGAGCCTTCAGGCTTCCTGGAGAGCCCTTAGTGGAAATGGATTCACCTGAACTGTGGTTGGAATAGGATGGGGTGTTTGGGAAAGAGCATGCTTTTGCAGACAGGAGAAGTGTGACTTTAAAACCCTCACGTGGTGAACAAAATGTGAAAACTGAGATGTCCAACATCACCACAGAGAGGTCCTTGGGTGGGAAGAAGAATGGCTTCCTAAGTTTTCTGAATGGTGTCTTTGCTTTCATGCTTCCTCAGCATTATTATCCCTAGAAACCACTCGTGATGGCAGACCAGGCCCCACCCACACTCAAGCAGCTGGCAAGACAGAGGTTGCTGATGGAGGAGAACTTGACCATTTCTATTCTGGAGGACCTGCCTGTGGGGCTGCTCCCGGAGATGTTTGAGGACGCCTTCAAAAAGAGACGTACAAACCTCTTGAGGGCCATGGTCCCTATATGGCCATTCCCAGACCTTTCTGTAGGAGCCCGGATAAAGGACTCCAACCTGGAGACTTTGAAAGCTCTGCTTGAAGGACTAGATGTGCTGGTTACAGACAAGGTTCATCCCAGGTAATCAGGTCCCAGGTAGGGTGGAGGAAGACTGTGGGGTGCAGAGAAGGAACAACTGGGGACACGGAGAACTTGGCCAAATGTGGATCAGAGGCTTCTTATAGCATCAGCATAGAGAACTGCAGAGGTTTGGGCCAGGTCTCAGGCGTCTGGGCAATTAATGGCAAATGTGGAGAGCACAAGAGTAGACATAGCCACTGAGGAATAGGCCTCTCCCTGCCAGCTCCACAGTTAAAAGTGGAATGAGGCTGCGGTTAATGGGAATGGATTGGAGGGAGGTGAGAAGCCTTGCTGGCAAAGACCATTTTCACTGAGCGTGAGTCTTGAACTTGAGAAAGCAAAGATTTGGAAGGGAAGCTGATATGAGATGTGGACAAGAAGTAGACTGTAAGCTGTATCTTGTCTTATCTTCTGGGAATTCTACCTGCTTTACCAACAGGAGGTCAAAACTCAGAGTGCTTGATTTGACGGATGTGGACCATGACTTGTGGAGCATTAGGGCAGGAACCCATGAAGGTGACTGCTCACCACAAGCCGAGAGGCAGGAGCAACCAGTGGAAATCAGTCCTAACTCTGGGGTGAAGAAACGTTTTAAGGTAGTAACTGATCTTGAACTCATGAGGGCCAGGTACAATCAATGTGACTGGTACTTGTTACATTGGGCCCAGCAGCGAAAAGATTCGATTCATGTATGCTGTAGAAAGCTGATGATTTGGAAATCACCTGTCTTCGCTGCTGTACAGATCTTCAAAATGATAAATCTAGACTATATCCTGGAGCTGCAGCTGAGTGAATGGTCACTTAAATTCATCATAGAGCTTTGTCCTTACCTGGAGCAGATGAGAAATCTTCACACCCTTGTGCTAGCGGTAATTTCGAAGCCTTTCAGATCTGCTGCTTCTGCAGAGCAGGAATGGATAAGCATGTTGCTTTCTCAGATCTCCAGATTCCCTTGTCTCCAGAATCTCTCTGTACATAATATCTACTTTTTAACAGGCTGCCTTGAGGAGTGCCTCAGGTAAGGAACAATGGAGAGTGTCCTCCAGAACATAGCAAACACATTCTTTTCTTTGTAGATGAGTGGGTCCTTGATGGTCTGACCACTGTGAACCTAGCAGTGGTGGAGGCATAGGTTAACCCGGCAGATGAGCCCTATGCTCAGACATGTGTGAACAGGCACTACACACCTGTAATTGCTCATGCATAAAAGGTTGTTTAGGGTCCAAAAAGAGGTTGATTAGATAGGAAATAGGTGATATTGGGAAACAGGACTGTGGTGGGGAAACATATCAGGTTACTCATATTATATATATATATATAGAAAAATTTTCATTCATTTTACACATGAATCGAAGATTCCCTTCTTCCCTCTTCTCCCCCTTTCCCCACCCCAACCCATACCCCACTCCCACCCACAAGAAGGCAGGGCCTCCCATGAGGAGGCACATCCAGTAGAAGCAAGTCCAATCCCTTCCCCCAGACTCTAAGCTGTACAAGGTGTCCCATCATAGGTAGGGTGATACAAAAAGCCTGCTCATGCTCCAGAGATGGATTCTTATTCTACCCCCAGGGTGCCCCCCAAGCAGATCAAGCTATGCAACTGTCTCACCATGCAGAGGGCCTAGTCCAGTCCCATGCAGGCTCCACAGCTGTTGATCCACCTTTCATGATTTCCCACTGGTTTGGTTTGGTTGTCTCTGCATGTTTCCCCATCATGGTCCTGATGCACTTGCTCATAGAATCCCTCTTCTCTCTCTTGGACTGGACATCTGGAGCTCTGCCTGGTGCTTGGTAGTGGATCTCTGCATCTGCCTCCATCAGTCATTGGAGAAAAGCTCTTTGATGACAGTTAGGGTCTTCACCCATCTGATTACAGGGGAAAGCCAGTTTAGGTTTAGTTCAGGTACCCTCTCCCCACAGGCTGGATTCATTCTTGGGGATTTCTGGCAATTTCCCTAGCCCTGGATTTCTCTATCATGGTATTTCTTTCATTGCTTTCCCTCTTAATCCCTGTTCCAGCTCAACCATCCCATTCCTTTATGTTCTCATCCCCTATCCCCTACCCTCCATTGCTTACCCCTCATCCAGATTTTACTCATGGAAATATTGTCTATTTCCCCTAACCAGGGTGATCCATGTGTCCTTCTTTGGGTCTTCCTTGTTAGTTAGCTTCTCTGGTGTTGTGGGTTGTTGTCTGATTATCCTTTGCTTTATGTCGAGTATCCACTTATGAGTGAGTACATACATACCATGTTTGTCCTTCTGAGTCTGGGTTACCTCACCCAGGATGGTATTTTCTAGTTCCATCCCTTTCCCTGCAAATTTCATGCTGTCATTTTTTTTCTCTGCTGAGTAGTACTCCATTGTGTGTATATGTACCACATTTTCTTAATCCATTCTTCAGTTGACGGTCATCTAGGTTGTTTCCAGGTTCTGGCTATTATGAATAATGCTGCTATGAATGGAGTTGAGCATGTGTCTTTGTGGTATGTTTGAGCATTCCTTGGGTATATGTCCAAGAGTGGTATGGCTGGGTCTTGAGGTACATTGATTCTCAATTTTCTGAGAAACCACCATACTGATTTCCAAAGTGGTTGTACCAGTTTGCACTCCCACCAACAGTGGAGGAGTGTTCCCCTTGCTCAACATCCTCTCCAACATAAGCTGTCTGCAGTACTTTTTTATCTTAGCCGTTCTGACAGATGTAAGATGGTATCTCAGAGTCATTTTGATTTGCATTTCTCTGATGATTAAGGATGCTGAGCAATTCCTTAATTGTCTTTCGGCCATTTGAAATTTTTCTTTTGAGAATTCTATGTTTATCTCTATAATAGCCCCCCCTTTTTGTTTATGGTTTTTTGTTTGTTTGTTTGTTTCTAGACAGGATTTCTCTGTGTAGTTTTGTTGTCTGTCCTGGATCTCACTCTGTAGACCTGACTGGCCTCGAACTCACAGAGATCCACCTGGCTCTCCCTCCTGAGTGCTGAAATTAAAGGTGTGTGCCACCACCACCCCTATACCCATTTTTTAATTGGATTGTTCCTTATTTTGATATGTAGTTTCTTGAGTTCTTTATATATTTTGGAATCAGTCCTCTGTCAGATGTGGGGCTGGTAAAAATCTTTTCTGATTCTGAAGGCTGTCATTTTGTCTTATTTACTGTGTCTTTTGCCTTACAGAAGCTTCTCAGTTTCAGCAGGTCCCCTTTATTAATTGTTGCCCTCAGTGTTGGTGCTACTGGTCTTATATTTAAGAAGTAGTCTCCTGTGCCAATGCATTCAAGGGTACTTCCTACTTTCTCTTCTATCAAGTTTAGTGTAACTGGATTTTTGTTGAGGCCTTTGATCCACTTGGACTTGAGTTTTGTGCATGGTGACAGATATGGATCTATTTGAAATCTTCTACCATGTTGACATCCAGTTATGCCAGCACCATTTGTTGAAGATACTTTCTTTTTTTCATTGTACAGTTTTGGCCTCTTTCTCAAGAATCAGTTGTTCATGTGTGCGTGGATAAATGTCAGGGTCTTCAATTTGATTCCATTGGTCCATATGTCCGTTTTCATGTTAATACCAGGCTGTTTTTATTACTATAGGTCTATAGTACAGCTTGATGTCAAAGATGCTGATGCCTCCAGAAGTAGCTTGGTTGTAAGGATTCTTTTAGCTATCCTGGATTATCTGTTTTCTATATGAAGTAGAGTATTGTTCTTTTGAGGTGTGAAGAATTGTGTTGGAATTTTTAATGGGGATTACATTGAATCTGTAGATTGCTTTTGGTAAGACTGCCATTTTTACTACATGATTAATCCTACCTATCCATGAGCATGGGACATCTTTCCATTTTCTGATACCTTCTTCAATTTCTTTCTTCAGACACTTAAAGTTCTTGTCAAACAGGTTTTCCAATTGCTTAGAGTTACACCAAGATATTTTATATTATTTGTGGCCATTGTAAAGTGTGATTCTCTGATTTCTTTCTCAACCCTTTTATAATTTGTGTATAGGAGGGCTACTGATTTTTTTGAGTTGATCTTGTATCCTGCCACTTTACTGAAGGAATTTATCAGCTATAGGAGTTCCCTGCTAGAATTTTTGGGGTCACTTATGTATACTATCATATTGTCTGCAAAGAGTGAAATTTTGATTTCTTCCTTTCCAATTTATATCCCCTTGATCTCCATTTATTGTCTTATTGTTCTAGCTAAAACTTCAAGTACTATATTGAATAAATATGGGGAGAGTGGACAGCCTTGTTTTGTTCCTGATTTTAGTGAAATCGCTTTGATTTTCTCTCCATTTAATTTGATGTTGGCTTACTGTAAATTGCCTTTATTAAGTTTAGGTATGTTTCTTGTATGACTGATCTCTAGGCCCTTTATCATGAAGGAGTGTTGGATTTTGTCAAATGCTTTTTCAGCATCCAGTTAAAAAAATCATTTTTTTTAGTGTGATTATATGGTGTATTATATTGACAGACTTTATGTTCTTATGTTGAACCATCCTTGTATCTCTGGGATGAAGCCTACTTGATCATGGTGGATAATTTTTAAATGCATTCTTAGATTTGGTTTGCCAATATTTTGTTGAGTATTTTTGCATCAATGTTTATGAGGGAGATTGGTCTGTAATTCTCTTTCTTTTTTTGCATCTTTGTGTGGTTTGGGTATCAGGGTAACTGTAGCCTCATAAGAAGAGCTTGGTAATGTTCCTTCTGTTTCTATTGTATGGAACAGTTTGAAGAGTATTGAAATTAGCTCTTCTTTGAAAAACTGGTAGAATTCTGTACTGAAACCATCTGGTCCTGGGCTTTCTGTGGTTGGGAGACTTTTAATGACTTATTTCTATTTTCTTAGTGGTTATTGGTCTATTTAAATAGTTTATCTGGTCTTGATTTAACTTTGGTATGTGGTATCTATACAGATTGTCCATTTCTTTCAGATTTTCCAATTTTGTGGAGTACAGGTTTTTGAAGTATGACCGGATGATTCTCTGAATTTCCTCATTGCCTGTTGTTATGTCTCCCTTGTCATTTCTGATTTTGCTAATTTGGATGCTCTCTCTGTGCCTTTTGATCCATACCCAGGACCTTGTGCTTGATAAGCAAGCACTCTAACTCTGAGCTAAATCCCCAGCACCCCCCCCCCCTTTTTCTTTTTTTCTTTTTTTTTTTTTTTTTTGGTTTTTCAAGACAGGTTTTCTCTGTGTAGCTTTGACCCTTTCCTGGAACTCACTTGGTAGCCCAGGCTGGCCTCGAACTCACAGAGATCCGCCTGGCACTGCCTCCTGAGTGCTGGGATTAAAGGTGTGTACCATCATCGCCTGGCTGCAGGGGATTTTAAAGACACTGCTAGGATGAAGTTGAATGAATCCCTCATATAGACAGACTAAATTTGGAGAAAGCATCATCTGCCTTGCTTTCATTTCCACCAATCCTCTTCAATACTATTTGGCATAACTTGATCTCTCCCTAGGTGCCTGAAGACCCCTTTGAAGACCCTGTCAATCACTGACTGCTGGCTCTGCCATTCAGACTTGGATTACCTGAGCCAGTGCCTGAACATCCAGGAGCTCAAACATCTGAACCTGAGTGATGTAGAGCTATCTCATTCATGCCCTAAGCTTCTTGGGGTTCTCCTTGAGAGAATCGCAAGTACCCTGCAAACCCTGGAATTGGAGAAGTGCAAGATGAGGGACTGTCATTTCAATGCTATCTTGCCTTCCCTGAGCCAATGTTCCCAGCTTACTAAGGTCAATTTCTACCATAATAATATCTCTCTGCTTGTCCTGAAGAACCTTCTACATCACACAGCCAAGCTGAGAAAGCTGACCCATGAGCTGTACCCTACCCCTCGGTTATGCTATGTGGAATTTAAGTTACTTTGTGCTGAGCTGCTGGATATACTCAGGGCAGAAAGGGAGCCCAAGGAAGTCTCTTTTTCTCCTTTCTGGAGTGCTTTCACTTAGGATTCTATAACCTAGAGGGCAGAATTTTTTGCCTTACTTTTTCAATAAGTAGGATAAGGATTCTCCTGGTACTAAAAATGGAACACTAGTGTTGGGAGTATATGTATACTGTGGACGTCCTCACTTACATATAATAAAATGTGCTGAGTATTTTGGGTTGCTTGTGTGTCTTCTTTCGAGTGCACAGCCCACTTGTACCCAGCATTTTAATACCTGTTTCTTTCCCCATCGCCCTAATCAAGCCTAATCAAGGCATCTTACAGACATGTCTCTCATCATGGGGTTCTAGAGCATATGGCTTCACAGTGCCTAATACATTGGAAAGAAAATGGAGTCAGATCACAGGGACTCAGGTTGACATGAAGAACAATGGGATGAAGGGACAGGAGACTGGTAGAGTCAGAGAGAAAATGATATGCATTTCTAAGTGATGATTTGGCATCAGAAAACCAATTAATGCATGTAAATGTTGTTCTGGTAGCTTTTAGAGGTACTGTGGGACCCCAGTAACCTGGAGGAGTATTGTCTTGTGTTCTTCACAGTTAGTGGTTTTTTGGAACACAGTGCAGTAATACTAGGGATTTTAATCATGCAGGGATGACTCCTCAATGGAGATAAAAAACAAAATCAATACTTACATTCCATCTTGAAAACCCAGAGTGGATTTTTTTGAGGACCTGGAGAGCTTTTTGCTATAGAGGCAGACTTCACCCAAATTCCTCAGAATGATTATCCCAGACTAGAGGACACATATACTTTTAGGCTTGCTGACCTCTATGCTGTTGGTCCAAAATTACACCAGATATGGGTCTTTTAGCTATAGAACCCATCATCATGATCAGGTGTACTTTGTAAAAAAAGTTTCTATGTAGTCACACCCTAAACTTTATTTTGCATCTGGAATTGGACTGATTGGACTGGTTGCTGCCTGGAACACTTGCCTAAATTGTACTATGTTTTCAATGTGCTGTCAGTAAACAGTCTGGCAATAGATTCCCCAAAGTCTGATCCATGTTAGCAGCCCTTGATGGAAGTAGGACTTGGCAGTTATAATATATCAACACTCAAACCTAATATCACAGTGAGAAGGGCACAGTGGAACCAGGAGCTGACTTTTCCCACTGTGTCCTCACTTATTACTCTCAGTTTGCCTCTTAGTTTGGTGGTACTCACCCACTGCACCATTTAACGCCTGAAGAAGCAAAACTGTCAGCTTAAGATAACAGGGCTGAAGTCACTGTCTCAAAGCCAGTGTATAAAGAACAAAAACTTTCATACATGATAGAACCACACTCAGATGCACTCAGAGCATCTGGAAAGCTTGAACTCTGAGACAGAGGTATTCCTGTCACACTGGATTTCCCATGCTTCCTTTGAGTCTAGGAGAAAAAAAGAAAGAATGGAAGAGAAATCTATCTTTTTTATGTATTTTGTTTTAAGATCTTCTGGGTCTTCTCTGGTCAAATCAACAAAACACTTGAAGGGGCAATAATACAACCCTCCTCATGAGTTTAATCTCAGCTCTGGGGATGCAGAGGAAGGTAGGTCTTTGTGAGCTCTTTTTTTTTTGTGAGACAGGGTTTCTCTGTGTATTCCTGGCTGTACTGAAACTCACCACCAGGCTGGCCTTGAACTAAGAGGTCCACCTACCTATGCCTCTCCAGCTGGGATTAAAGGAATGTGTCACCATAGCTTGGCTTAAGTTTAAATTTTTAAGTTATATATGATTGTATGTTATATATCATTTCACGTGTGTGAGTGTTTTGCTTGCGTGTGTGTAATAGAATATACAACATGTGTGCCTGGTGCCTGTGGAGGGCAGAAGAGGACATTGGAACTTGAGTTGTTAGTTACCATGTGGGGTTTGGTCGTGGAACCTAAGTTCCATGAAAGAGCAGCATGTACTCTTAATCACTGAATCATCTCTCCAGTCCCCCACCACTTTTGACAAAATTTTCCAAAATCAAATTCTATTTTAAATCTTTTTTGACATCAAACTAAATTTGACAGCTCTGGAAAGTCTCACCGGATTGATAAAAGATCAGAATAAGACACAGCCTAATGTTGCAGGATGGAAAACTGTCAGATAAGAAATGATTCTGTCAGTGTGTGGTAATTTGTCATGCCCTTAATTCCAGCACTTGGGAGGCAGAGGCAGGAGGATCTCTGAGTTACACAGTGAGACCCTGCTGAGAGGGTGGCAGTGAGGTTGGGGAGATTTTAAAATAAGCTTTAAGTGCTTTTTTTTTTTATTTGCAACCCGGAGGACATAATGCCTTTAGCATACTTCTAGTTTTAAATCCACTTCTCATGGGGAAACTCTTCAAATCTGTTTATTTATATTCCAGATAAAGGCCAACACTCTTAAATTATCCTGGGTGAATTTCTCTCAAACCAAAGATGTGCATGAGAGTGGTTCATGCTAAGATGTTCAGTTGGATCATAAAGTTGGCTGAAGGAAAATTAGAACATAGAACAAAGGGAATGGGGTCTATGTAGCTTGAGTTTTCCTGCCTGGCCCACAGTCAGGATAAATCTCTTTCACCTGCCAGTCCCACAGCCGCTCAGACCCAACCAAGTAAACACAGAGACTTATATTGCTTACAAACTGTATGGCCGTGGCAGGCTTCTTGCTAACTGTCCTTATATCTTAAGTTATCCATTTCCATAAATCTATACCTTGCCACATGGCTCGTGGCTTACCGGCATCTTCACATGCTGCTTGTCCTGGCGGTTGCTGGCTGGCAGGCTGGCAGGCAGGCTCCCTCTGCCTTCCTGCTCTTTTAATTCTCTCTGTTAGTCCCGCCTACTTCCTGCCTAGCCACTGGCCAATCAGTGTTTTATTAGTAACACATTTGCCATACAAAAGATCCCACAGCAGGTCTCTCCACACTCTATTCTTTTTTTCCTTTCATTTTTTTTCTTAGTACCCTCACAGCTCATACTTTCCCTTGAACTTCTGACCTTAATTCCGGTCCTCCTGAATGCTGGGATCACTAACATTTAACAACAGGCTCATCTAACTACGGGGCCTTGTTCTTTAAGCATTTCCCTTTGAGCTGGTAACCTTCAAGTAAAAACCTATAATAGTTGGACAAGTTTTATATTCTCAGCCTCTAAACCCAATCAACCTTAGAACTCTGTCTTAACCATGGAGTTGTCCTTTGTCTGGACTTTAGCATTGCTATCCCTGAAGCTACTCCTTTGTGTTCCCTTTTGCCTATATAATCACATGGCAATAAAACACTTTGCTATCACACTATTTTACCTTCGTCACTTTTTCAAACATATTTTTATTGATTAAATGGGAAATTCTTATCATGTACTCCAGTCATCCTTAATTCGTGGTCCTCCCAGGTCTACCCCACCTTGTGGCTTCCCACTGCCCCAAAAGATAGAAAATGAAAGAAAAAACAAGCTCTATTTGTGTTGTCCATATAGTCACTGGAGGCTGGTCAAGCTGGGATTCACTTTTTAAAATTAAAAATAGAGATGAGAAATCAATGTGGTTGTGTGCTGACTGTCATGAAGCATAAAGGAATCTTCAGGAAGTATACTAAACAAAAAGTAAAAACTGAATACCAAGACAGGGATATTTCACACACAATGTTCCCATATTTAACCCTTGTTGGAAGTCACATTTGAAATTATTTACAGTAGATCAATGCTCAGGGATAGAATATCCCATTGAGGACATGGCTGGACGACAAAATACATATCTCTCCATACATCCAGAACCCATTATAGGTTGTCTAAGAAGAGAACTTTCCATAGTTCAACACCCAGTATAGAAATATTTTCTAATCCTATTCAGTCAGTCCTTCATCAATCCATCTGCAGAGAAAAGGAGCCACTGTTACCTGGTTCCTCATGTCAGGTTCATACAGGAGACTCTCAAACTTCATGTGCATTAAGTTTGAGGCCTCCTTCTCAGAGTTTCCTGGAATGACCAACATGCATCTCACAGATGGGTATGACAATTCAAACAAAAAAAGACATGGAGTATGTTTGAGATGGCTCAGAAAATAACTTTGCTGTCTGCATCAGGACCAGGACCTGACTTTTGTGTGAGGAACAAGAAGACTAATTCTTTTTTTTTGTTTGTTTGTTTGTTTGTTTTTGATTTTCCCAACATGGTTTCTTTGTATAGCTCTGGCAGTCCTGGAACTCACTCTGTAGACCAGGATGGCCTTGAATTTAGAGATCGTCCTGAGTTCTGGGATTAAAGGCATGGGCCACCACTACCAGGATAGAAGACTAATTCTTTAAAGTTGTCTGCAGACCTCCGTTTCCTATGGCATCTTCACATACATGCACACCCCAAAATAATAAACAAAACCTAATTTTGTTTAATTAAAACACTCTGAATTTACGAGGAGGAAAGATAGCCTTGTGTTTAAGAGCACGTGTTCTTTCTGAGTACAGTGTTTCAGTTCCAAGCTCTCTACTGTCTCGACTTCAGTATTAGGGAGTCTATTGCCATTTTTCAGATGGAGTCTTGTTTGAGCATCTTAGGGAAGTGTCTACTGAATTGTGTGGCCTGAATCTAGGGGAAGGATTACTGATATATATTGCCCATTTTATATCAGCTGGCATGGTACTGTACAAGGTGGCTTGAGAAAAGTGGCTTTGCATACAGCTGAGTGTTGATGAATAGACTCATATTCAAAGCCCTGGGTTGGTTCCTCAGCCCCAAAGAAGTAAAGAAATGTTTGATTTAAGCTCTAGATCACAGATTGTCTCACATTTGTTGGTAGGTCATTATGCTGGTTGAAATCTGTTCCTGAGGAGTGTACCAAAGCCTTGAAGATTAGTATTAGAGCCAGGAAGGGCAAGGGAGACACTGAATCCATCATCAAAGTCACAGGTCTTCAAGAAGAATCCACTTAGATACTTGTTTCACCTCCAGCTGGCCTGAAATAACTGCAAAGACCAGGATGGCCACAAACTAACGGAGATCCAGCTGTTTCTGTCCCATATGTGATGGGATTAAAGGCCTGAGCTACTGGAATTGACCAGTTTTGGTGTTCGAACAGAAGTGACTCTAGAGGCCATTAAGACTAGTGGAAGACTTTTGCCCAACATAAGACAGTCAACTTGGTTTACTACATATTTAATTTGTATGTGTAGGCAAGGAGACAACTTGTGTGAGCTGACTCTCTCTCTCCTTCCACCAACTGTATTGGTCCTAAAAGTTTAACTCAGGTCTTTCTGCAGGGCAGCAGGCACCTTTATCAGGAGCCATCCATGCTGGCTGAGGTGATTTGGTTTAAGTAAATTAAGTTTCAGAATACTGTTTGTCTATTCAATTTTTCTGATAATCTTGAATGGGATAAGGATAAAATTAGTATTAGAGCTTTGCAAAAGCTCATTTCAGATATGTGTGTGCTCCAGGTTTGCCTCCCTAGGGGAAGGCAGGCAGATCTCTGTTCTCTTTTCCTCCTACCATGTGGTTCCCAGAGGGACACTCTTTCCTTTACCTGCTTAAACATTGACCAGTTCCTTAAATTGTTTCTATTACTATTGTAGCACAAGGCTTTCTACAAAGGGTAGTCTAAGTCATTCCAAGAAGCTGCAAGGTACCACATGAGAGATCGGATCCCTGGCCCTTTGACTGAGTTAATTGCTTTAAATGAGATCTACCTTCATGGGATCCATGTTCCAACAGGTGTTCCACAGACTTCAGATGTTAAATAATCTCTGGGCGTAGGTGTCTGAAAAGTTAGAAACTAGTTTACTGTTTCAGTTTCTCTCTGTGTGTATTCTGACCCATCCAGCAGGCCAGGTTATTTTGTGGGACTTGAGGAGGCACCTCCTAAAAACCAATGGGGGTGAGAGAGAAAGGAGACCAGGCACATAAAATGACAGAGTCAGTCTGAGTTGTGTCAAGGTCTCGTTTATTGCAAGGGGAAGTGGGTGTATATATGCTGGTAGATGGGAAAATGAATAGGGAAAAAGGGGAAATGAAAGCTTGAAGAATGGGTTGAAGAATGGAGTCCAGGTGAGGTCTCTTTAAAGAATAGAGGGGGGGGAGAGATTTCTTTGAAGACTAAAGTCAGGTCTCTTTGGTCCAATGCTTGTGCAACTGACCAATCGAACATAGTCCAGGAAGTTAATCCAAAAGTACATTAATCTAAAGGTACATTTTGTGGTTTTTCCGGGAGTTATTGTTTTTTGTAACTTAGTAACGGTTGTCAAGGGTACAGTTACGTCAGATCATCCAAGCAAGAAAGGTCACAGTGCAGTCATCCAACTTTTGGTCCCCAACAGTATTCTTTTGTTGATAGTTATTTATTTTATTTAGCTTGTTTATAGGGTGGGGAGGGAGGTTGTTCTGGAACTGGTTATGTACATCTGGCTTATCTGGAACTCACAGAGTTCCACCTGCCTCTGCTTCCAGAGGCCTTAGGACACCATGCTTGATTGTCAATGCCAGGATTAAAGGCTTGGGTTGCCAAGGCCCCTTTGTTTTGGTTTGGTTGCTGGAAGTCTCACTATGCTTTGTTTAATGTGTGTATTTGTTTTTGTTTTATTTGTTTAATAATCTTACGATGTAGCCCTGGCTGTCCTGGCACTCACAAAGATCTACCTCTCAGTGCTGAGATAAAAGAGATTACCCATCTCCTTTGGCTATTTTTACTTAATTGATTTTTTAAAGTTATGGTCTGGTCTCAAACTCTCAGTGTTGTAGAGAATGAGCTTGAATTTCTGATTTTCCTGCTTCCACCTCTTGAGCATTGAGACTACAGGAGTGCAGTCAACCCAAATAGATTTGTCAGTCAAAGAAAACACTAAAGGCAAAAAGTCTACTGAATCTACCAGGCCAAGCAAATCCCCAGGGGAGACCTTGCCTTGGAGGAGGTGGGAATGGGGGGAGGATTGGGGAGGAAGGCTGGGAGGTGGGAGGAGGGAGGACAGGGGGATCCATGGCTGATATGTAAAATTAAATTAATTATAAAATTTTCAAAAGTGGACCAAAACAAAATATCCAGGAAATTTGAAACACCATGAAAAGACCAAATGTATGAATAATAGGAATAGAAGAAGGAGAAGAATACCAACTCAAAAGCACAGAAAATATATTCAACAAAATCATAGAAAACTTTTCCAATATAAAGAAAGAAATACCTATGAAGATAAAAGAAGCTTACCGAACAACAAATAGGTTGGATCCAAATAAAAAAAAATGTCCCCTAACCACATAATAATCAAACCACTAAACATACAGAACAAAGAAAAAATATTAACAGTCTGTTTATCTGGGGCATGGTCTCCCCTAGTGCAGGATGGCCTGGGACTAACTAAGTCACCTACCTTCTTTCTAGAGGTTCTCAGGCAAGCATGGCTCTTGTTTGTGGTTTTTGTTTATTTATTTTATTTTCTTTCTCATTTACAGGGACATGAGTCTCTGAATGTAAGGTTTCCTTGTGAGCATAAACTGGTCACAGACAGGCAAAATTAACACCAAAACCTGCTGGGCTTAAGAAAATCCCAGGGGACAAAGAAGACTAGATGAAAGGCCACATACCAAGTAAAGTAAATATGCCGCCCATTCAGGCCCACTCTCAACTCTAGCACTGGTCCCAAAATTATGGCATTCCCAAGACTCAGGGGATTTCCATCTCTCACTCTCAAGACATTAATAAAGCTGAACTCATATGGCATGCAGGACACTCTTGCTAGCAATATAATAGTCTATTATGTATATGTTTAGATTTGGGGGTAAATCATACCATAGGTTATTTCAAAATGCAATAGCCTTCTGGAAGTTCCAGCTCACCAGCTTCTAAGATCTATGGTTAGAAGTATAATTAAGATGGGAAGGGACCAGACCTGGAGAGACAGAGGGCTCAGGGATAAGAGAGCATGCTGCTCTCTGGAGGACCTGAGTTTAGGTTTTAGCACTCACATTAGGTGGTGGCTCTTGTAACTGCAGTCCCAGAGGACCCCATGCCCTCTTTAGACCTCTGTGGGAACCATATGTACATACACACATGTACATACATAAAGCATAGTAAATTATTTTAAAAGCTGTAACCAGATCCTGAAAGTCTCTGAAAGGATGAGTGTTCTTTGTGGAGACAGGGTGTGCCTCAGCATTTATGACACCTGGCCTGCCCTTAGGGTCCTGAGGGGATATATCTCAGCTGCAAAAAGCATTTGCTGGCCCTGTGGTGGTGGCACACGCCTTTAATCTCAGCACTCAAGAGGCAGAGCCAGGGGGATCTCTGTGAGTTTGAGGCTAGCCTGGGCTACCAAGTGAGTTCCAGGAAAAGCGCAAAGTTACACAGAGAAACCCTGTCTCCAAAAACAAAAACAAACAAACAAACAAAGAAAAAAGCATTTGCTGAAGCAAAAATTGGGGAAAATAAAGACTTTGGGAGGGGATGACCCCTGCCTGGATGACACCACAACCTGGATTGAGAGGAGCCAGCAGCTGCAGAAAGAGAAGGACCTGGCAGAGAAGCAGGCCAAGCTACTAGAGGAGATGGACCAAGTGTTTGGCGTGAGCACTCTGGTGGAGGAGGAGTTCCAACAGAGGCCACAGGACTTATATAGTGCCAGGGACTTGCAAGGTCTCACTGTGGAACATGCCATCGATTCCTTTCGAGAAGGGGAGACTGTGGTTCTCACCCTCAAGGACAAGGGAGTACTACAGGAGCGGAAGTATGTGCTGGTGAATGTGAACCTGGTGGACAAGGAGCAGGCAGACAAGAATGCGGAGCTTCGGAAGAAGAAACCCAACTACCTGCCCTATGCGGAAGATGAGAGTGCTGATGATTTGGCACAGCAAACACCCCGCTCTCTCCTGGCCAAATATGATGAGGAGCTGTAGGGCGAGCAACCACATTCCTTCCCTTTGGAGCAGGGTGGCATGGCTGATGGAGTGAGGGAGCGCGAGCTAGAAGAGATCCTGGCCAAGTTACTGCTGCAGGCTCAGTCTCTGAGTTCTGTGGGGCCCCGGCTTTCCTCTGAGTACCTAAGTCCTGAAGAGATGGTGACCTTCAAAAAGACCAGGCGGATGATGAAGAAAATCCAAAAGAAGGAGAAGGAGGTGGTAATGCGGGCAGATGACTTGCTGCCTCTTGGGGACCAGACTGGGGATGGGGACTTTGGATCCAGGCTTCGGGGCCCGGGTTGGCTTCCAGTTCCCGAGGTGGAGGAGGAGGCCCTGGAGGATGAGGAGAAGGACCCTGTGGCTCAGCCCCCACCATTAGATGACACTCGAATAGAGAACATGAATATCGGTGACGAAGAGGATGCGGGAGACCTTCCATCAGGGTCCCCAGAGGTGCTGAAAGAAGATGAAGCAGAACTGGAGCTGCAAAAGTACCTGGAGAAGGGGTGCCATATGCGGCAGATGCAGCAGCTCCAGCACCTTTGAGACAGCGGTGAGAATGTGGTGGAGATTGCAAAGAAGCTGGAGTCTGCCTGCATGGCTGGGAGGAGGAAGAGGAGCCTGAGCGGAAGGGGGCCATGGTGTTTGATGCCACTTCCGAATTCTGTAGCACACAGGGGGACATCCCCACCTATGGGTTGGCTGGCAACCGGGAGGAACAGGAGGAGTTCATGGATTTGAAAGGGATGAAGAGCACTCAGCCAATGGTGGCTCAGAATCAGATGGGGAAGAGAACCTTGTAGGGAGCACCATCAACCTGGTTGAGGAGAAAAAGCAACAGGATTTCTCTGCTTCCTCTACCACCATCCTGGATGAGGAGCCCATGGTGAACAGAGGGCTGGCAGCTGCCCTGCTCCTATGTCTGAACAAAGGACTGCTGGAGACCACAGTACAAAAGGTGGCCAGGGTGAAGGATCCCAGGAAGTCACTGCCCTCAGCTGAGTATTGCATTGAGGATAAGATGGCCGTCAAGGATAAGTACAGCCAGCACGAGGAGCACAGGGGCTTCACCCAGGACTTCAAGGAGAAGGTCGGTTACAAGCTTGATGTTAAGATTGAGTATGTGGACGAGACCTGCAGGAAACTGAGGCCCAAGGAGGCCTTCAGGCAGCTCTCCCACCGCTTCCATGGGAAGGGTTCAGGCAAGATGAAGACTGAGTGGCAGATGAAGAAGCTGGATGAGGAGGCGCTCCTGAAGAAGATGAGCTCCAGTGATACACCCCTGGGCACTGTGGCATTGCTCCAGGAGAAGCTGAAGGCCCAAAAGACACCATACATCGTGCTCAGTAGAAGCAGCAAGAGCATGAATGCGAACACCATCACCAAATGAAGCCGCTTTCCTCCCTGCCCTCGCATATGTTAAATAGGGTCCCCTCCTTATTTTTTCAAAAATAGTTTTTAAAAAAAAGCCTTTTCATTTACCAGAGGGATAATTAAAAGAATTTAAGAGCTAAGACAGGAAGTCACATAAATAATAAAGGAAATAAAATGCTGTCATGGCTGGTGCCTATACCTAGCACTAGGGAGGCTGAGGCTGGAGGATTGCTTAAAACTCAAGACAAGCTTGGACCACAGACACTATTGTATTTTAAAAATGGTGAGGCATTGGGAAGGAGTCCCTCCATACAAGAGGCCCACATGGGGGGTTTATTGAGGGGAGGAGAGAGAAGGGGCAGAGACCAGTCTCTGGGGGAAGAGAGAGAAGGGGCAGAGACCAGTCTCTGGGGGAAGAGAGAGAAGGAAGAGAGAGAGACAGGAGGTATACAAGGCCTGCCTTTCATAAGGAAACTTAGCAATGCCCACAAGGGGAAGCTCTTAGTGGCTGTAGCTGAGATATATCCTGTCAGGACCCTAAGGGCAGGCCAGGTGTCCTAAATGCTAATAACAGCCTGTCTCCACAAGCAGAACTCGTCACTTCAGAGGCTTTCATGATCTGGTCCCACTTTTTAAAATAATTTACTTTGGGGCTGGAGAGATGGCTCAGTGGTTAAGAGCACTACCTGTTCTTCCAGAGGTCCTGAGTTCAATTCCCATCAACCATGTGGTGGTTCACAACCGTCTGTAATGAGATCTTGCATACATGCAGACACTGTATACATAATAAATAAATCAATCTTAAAGCAGATAAATTATTTTTTTAATGTATGTACGTGTGTGAATGCACATATGGTTCCCATAGAGGTCTAAAGAAGGCATTAGGTCCTCTGGGACTGCAGATACTAGAGCCACCACCTAATGTGAGTGCTGAAACCCAAACTCAGGTCCTACAGAGAGCAGCATGCTCTCTTAATCACTGAGAGATTGTCTCTGTCTCTGCAGGTCTGGTCCTTTCCCATCTTCATTATCCTTCTTAACCATAGCTCTTAGAAGCTGGTGAGCTGGAACTTCCAGAAGGCTATTGCATTTTGAAATGACCTATGGTATAATTAACCCCAAATCTAAACATATACATGATAATACGCTATCATATAGCTAGCTAGAGTTCCTGCATGATATGAGTGGAGCTTTATTAATGTCTTGAGAGCAAAAGATGAAATCCTTTGAGTCTT
>CABHPP010134738.1:0-44535 GCA_902168425.1 Peromyscus attwateri
CGTGGTATATAATGATGGAGATAAGCTTCTAATATTTATGGTCAAGATGTGTGCAGAATCAATAGAAAAGTCCTTGCTGGTGACGCTCCTAATCAGTGCAGTAACACTCATGAATTTGGCATCATTTTGTATCTAAACTCCGCACACATGCTGTGAATTCCCTTCTCATTTCCCTGACATCACAGTCATTTCCTAACCCCTTTCCTCATCTTGTTCTGCAAAAGCATAGGATAAAGAAAAAAGCCTAATTAGTAGGTCTCATTAGCTTCTTAATGGACAGTCCTGCTAAATTTTTCAGTGTATCATTGAGCACCATTTCCTTAGGCAGGATGCATTCAGAAACTAGATGGCAAAAGTTGTTCCTAAGGATGGCTGGAATTGTTTCTCAATATGACTAGAAAGCAGCTCACAGTCCCTGAGCTCCCGTGGCATGCTAGTTCATACACGCTTCAAAACAATCCTCAACAGGAGAAAGCATCTCCATTTGTGAGATGATAAGTCTGAGGCTCAGCAACTATGAGCTTACAGAGCTTATGAGCAGTGGGTGAGAAACAGGTCCAGGGCTGCCTAATGCCAAAGCCTGCGTGCTGCTCGTTACACTAAGTTATCTCTGTGGGAGTGTTATCATTCGAACACAAAATGCCAGGCTCACATGTCTGAACACTCAGTCCCCATTGGTGGTGCTGCTTCAGGAGGCTGCAGAATCTTCTGGAACTGGGGCCTAAAGCTGGAGGAATGAGATCAGAATGGGGTAGACCATGAGGTTTTGTAGTTCATCTCACCCCCCTGTCTTCTTTCTGCTTCCTGTTCTGCCAATGAAGGAATCCCAGCTGTGTGCTCCAGCTACCATGGACACCCATTACAAGACTTTCCCTGTCATGACAACCTGTAGCCCCTCAAACCTCAGGCCGGTATCAAGTCTTCCTCCCTCGAGTTGCTTCTTGTTGGGTATTTGGTCACAGCAATGAGAAAGGCAACTAACACAGGGTTCTCAGTGCAACCTGAGGAGGAGACCTGGAGGGTTTGCACACAGCTCTGTGAAAATCAGTCTCAAATTGCATTAGTTTCCAACACACAATTAAACTTCACATCCTGCAGGGAAGCAAGTCTGATGACCAAGGGAGCCTGGCTGCAAGGAAGAAATGACAGCTGTCCAGGAGAAGAACAAGCAGGGAGACAGTAAAAGATCCCTAAGAAGGCACCTC
Source organism: Peromyscus attwateri (assembly GCA_902168425.1). NCBI lineage: Eukaryota > Metazoa > Chordata > Mammalia > Rodentia > Cricetidae > Peromyscus > Peromyscus attwateri. Next base: position 1,206 of record CABHPP010134738.1, read on the forward strand.
TTCCCAGAAGGAACCTTGCCCTTATAGCTAGGTGCCTGGACCAAAACAGTATGCCCTGGGTATCTGTGGTGGTTTGGATGAGAAATGTCTCCCACCAGCTCATGCATTTGAATACTTGGTCTACAGTCTATGGAGGTCATAGAACCCTTAAGAGGTGTGGGATTGCCAGAGGAAGTATGTCACTGGGGGTGGGCTTTGAAGGCTTACAGTCTGGCCTCACTTCCAGTCTCTCTTTCTTCTTCCTGGGTGTGGAAGAAAATATGACCAGCCAATTCCTTGCTCCTGCCGCCATGTCATGCTTCCCCCCACCATAATGGGCTCTAGCCCTCTGGAACCCTAAGCTAAAATAAACCCTTTCTTCTTCAAGTTGCTTTTGGCCATGGTATTTTATCATAGCCACCGAAAGGCAATTGATAAACCCTCCAGGAGTGCTGACAGAGGCTTTCCAGAGAAATCCTCCAGCCCACCAGCCAGAGAAGGGGCTTGACCCAGGGCACATCCTACAAGGCAAGCTGAGGACTCTACAGATGGCACACGCCATTTTGTAGCCCCTCCCACAAGGTACTAACTAGGTACCTGAAGGTTTGTGCCACATTGTGTTAACCAAGGCACCTCTTGTCCTGTACCTGCTTTGGCTTTTATTAGCGTTCCTGTCAGGAGACAGAACTTCAGTCCCTAACAGAGCAGTTCTGACAAGACATTGTCACAGCAGTGAAAGCAGCCAGAGCAAAAACATGGCCCGAAAGAGTATGACTTTAAAGGTATGCTGAGGCAATGCTGTGACAAAGCTGTCTCAGAATACTGGGAGGCAATGCACGCGCGCGCACACACACACACACACCCCTCACCGGTTCCCACTCCTCTGCCCCTCCTCCCACCACCTCCACCCCATCTGGCAGCAGGAGTAAGGAGCCAGTCCTTGTCAAGCAAAGGCCTCCAGCCAGCACTGAATAACAGGCATGATGAACATTTCTGCTCACAGAGCAAAAGCAGAAACAAATTCCCTATTCAAGACACTCAGCCTCAAAAGCCTGGTGACTTCTCAAAGAAATGCAGGCTTCCCAAGATGCCAGCAGTTCCCCCATGTGAGCTGCTCTCGAAGACTCTGAGCTGTAACTGCTGTCTGTAACTTACTCATCTAGGTACATGAGGTGTCTCTCAGTCACCGCACTGGTAACGGAGGACTTGCTACTGCATGCGTGGGGTAGAGTCAGTAAAGAATGGAGTCCACTTTCAGGCGTGTCCTGTCCCCTCCCTTATGGGTCAGTCCAGATGGGCAGGGTTGAAGGGCTGGCTCAGGGACCACCACTAGGAAGAAGGGTCAACTTAAGACAATGTACGTTACCTTCCCAGAATTCCTTGTCCCTGGTGCAGTCCCTATGAACTGCCATGAAGTTCCTCTGGTTCAGCCCTCCTTTCAGGACTCAGCAAGGCATAACTATTCCCCTTTCTTCTCTATCTTTCTTCTTCTGATGTTGGACAGTGTCTACAAATGCCTTTAACCCCTCTAGCTGACACATGGGCTTCCTCACTCTTTCTAAGGCTGCCCTCCCCACAATGTGGCTGCCTCTGTCACGGGACTGACCTCTAGACCAGCTTATCTTCTTCACTCTCCTCCTTCAGGCAGCTGAGGTTCTACGGCCTATCCTGGGGTTCTTCTTTTGAATTCTAATAAATTGTCCTCAAGCTTCCATTTGAATCCATGATTGGTATTTTATTAACAAGATGAAGAACCTCAAGAGGGACCCCAGTTTTCCTGGTAGCATATGGTAGCTTTGCTCAGACACCAAGACTTCAGTAACACTTACGTTCTGACTTTTATTCTTTAATCAGCAGAGAAAGCCAACCTGTTCCTGCACCCTAGACAGCATCAACAGGAGATGGGAATGGAGTGCCAAGCCAGTCTCCACTTGCAGCTCTGTGCTCAGTAAATAGCGGGTTGAACCTCCTTCGAGGCAGCACTCTTTACTTCCGCCTTCTCTCTCATCTCTAAGAAATGACTTTGGGATTACGTCACAGTCCTAACTTATGACACTCTGGAGCTTCCTTCTCTTTATCTCCATCCTGCCACTACTACTTTTAAAAAGTAATTAATTAAAAACTTAAATCCTTCTCCCTCTCTCTGATCCCTAATAAAGATTTGGAACAAAAGTTTTTAGCTCATATTTGAATGTCACGAGGCAATGCCAATAACAAGAAGAATATATGAATTAAGATATAAACAAACCTAGTATTTCTCTTTCATCACATAAAGTAGGTGATCTATAGCTCACCTTGAATTGTTTCAGAATAAGAAATTAATTTCATTTTATAAGGAAATGGAGTTAACATAGTTCAGAACTTTAAAGGGTTGCTCATCTCATTACGGGGCATTTACCCACCAACCCCACAGTTCCCCAGAGTTTTCTTGAGTGCAAGCAACAGGAAATATTAGATAGAAGGATTTAGATTGTAGAGATAAACAAATAGAAAATACAAGATAGCCTTGAGAGGGCCTGGAACCTATTCCAATGGGCCCTGACTGTCTCTGCTCTAGGGTATTTATAGAAATGCCAAGGGGTGGAGCAAAAGACCTCCCCCCCAGCACAGCCAAGTGCAGACCATCTCAGACACTTGCACTCAGGCCCGTGGTCTAATCATCCTCTCTATGCAGACCTGCTGGGTAAAGCCACGAGGAACCGAGAACAGGCTCCCACATCTCATGATATCTAGGAAGCAAAGAGAGCTAGAAAACTAGATGCCACTTTCTAAGGTGTGCCCTCAATGACATACTTTCTCTGAGAAGGCCCCACTTCCCCCAAATGTCATCCCATTGGACTCACTCAAGGAATTAGCCTCCACTGAGGAAGTCAGAGCCTTCAAGATCCAACCATTTTCTCAAAGTCTGTCAGCTGGCAACCAAGACATCAGTACATAAGCCTCTTGAAGGAATGTTCATACCCATACCATAATAGGAATGCCAGGGTCCTATGCATGAACCATTGAAAGACAGTGTTGAACCATATCCAAACTGTTGAAATTACATCCCTGCTAAAGTAGCAGAAATCCTAAACATCAGAACCACCAAATAGGACTGGGATGTAGAGAATAGGAACTTTCATTCACTTGGCTGCTAGTCAGAATAAAAAATGATACAGCATAGTGAAAGACAATATGATTTCCTTATAAAATTAAGTATATTCTTAGCACACAGCCATGCTCCTTAGCTGTATGCTAAGAGTACTCTTATTTATCCAAATGAATAGGAAGAGTCCATCCACATCAACCACCATGTGGACATTTATATCAACCTCACTAGTAATTGCCAAAACTTGGAGACAACCAAGCTGTCCTTCGATGGGTACATGGATAGACAGAAGGTAGTATAGCTGAACTACGGAACATCATTCACCCTTAAAACTGAAGTGTGATGTTATGAAGACGCATGGAGGAATATTACATGCACATGGCTAAGTGTAACAGGCCAACATAGAAAAGCCCCCACTGTACTATTCCGATTATGAGATGGTCTGGAAAGACAGAAACGGGCCTTACACAGATCTGTGGCCTTGGAAGTTAGTGTGGAGACAGGGACAGAGCACAGATGGTTTGAAGGCAGTGAAAATATTCTATGTGATACTTCGAGGTGCATCTCATCATTACACGTTGGTAGAAACCTAGATGGAATGTCCTAGAATAGAGCAAACACAGTATAAACCATGGATTGGGAAGATGATGTTGAGTCACTAAAGACCCAACCGTCTGACAGATACTCCATGACTGGATGCTGACAGTCACACACGTGGGGGTGGGACATAGAGGAAACTCTCTGTACTTTCTGCTCAGTCTCACTGTGAGGCTAAAATGGCTCTAAAAATTGAAGTCTATTTTCAAACACTTGATTCATCCTCTTTGAGAAGCTCTCTCATGGATCTCTATGCAGGACTTCCCTGAAAACATGATCTTGGATAAAACGTCTGACAAACACTCACGAAGTGGCTGTTACTAAACACCCTTGCAGAGGAGGAAACTGAGGCAAGGAGGGTGTAAACATCCTTCTGTCAGTCACAAAGCTGGGATGTGGACCAGCTGGGAAAGAAGAAATGAAAGCCTTGTGACTAATCCCAGGGCAGAAAGATACACAGCCTTTGGTTTTTAGGTTTTTCAATGCTCGAAACTGGCTTGTGTAAAATTTACTTTATAGTTTATTGTTCTTTGTAGTTTTGGGGAATTTTGAAAAATTCTTTCAAAAAAATTAGAGGCTAACTCTTCACATAAAGTTTTAATACTTATGAACAGAGAAGCTAAATTCTTCCAATCAAAAATCATTTGGATGAAACCATGGCTTGATGCTAACGTCTTCAGCTGAAAACTTCTGTAAGCCTCACATCTCCATGAAGTGACTGTTGGGCCTCCAAACTGCGCCCCTTCTTTTTTCAGAGAACAACGTTTCATACCTCTGAACACTCTTTGCCCACATTCTCTTGGCAAATTAATGATCTGGAATTGATTTTCAGCATTAAATCAATCCAAATGCCCAAAGTCACAAAGTAAGAGCAAGAACCCAGCAGTCCTCTTGAACTCTCCATTTCCCCCTCTTCATCTTTCTGAGCTTTACAAAGTGTAGGCGTTGCTTGTGACACCAGCATTCACAGACTCAGCTCTCAGGGAGCCTCCTAACCTGGCCTTGACTAAGCTTCGTAACCTGACTCTCACCAAATCTATCCGGGCTTAAGATGTCTGGAACACAGGTCTACTGCGTGTTGCATCATTCAGGCTGACTCTCACTACGCACGAAACAAGGTGAAAGACACCAGCAGTTCCCACGTCAATGTAGGTGCTGAAAGGCCGTTCTGAATGAAGACTGTGTCCTGGAATAGTGTCCCACGTGATCGTGTGGAACCGGTGTGCAGGAAAAGTCACAGAGTGCTTGCGTCAGGTATGAGCCAAGCCCTAGGCCTCACAGTCACGTACGTCTATGGCTCCTATCCACAGAGAGTAGAACAAATGCAGAAGCAGCAGCAGGGTCAACAGCTGCAGTGACGACCAGCCTGACGGGCACACCTTCTCCACACGCCTGAGCCCTGACCAGCCTGACGGGCACACCTTCTCCACACGCCTGAGCCCTGACCAGCCTGACGGGCACAGCACACCTTCTCCACACGCCTGAGCCCTGACCAGCCTGACGGGCACAGCACACCTTCTCCACACGCCTGAGCCCCGGGAGGGAGATCTTCTCCAGCTCTAAAACAGTTCGGCAAAGTACAGAAGTACACCTCCAGTCACTGCATAAAAATGAAGGATGTTGACTCGGTTGGCAAAGTGCTTTCTGCATACACATGAGGACCTGAGTTCAGATCCCAGTACCCATATGAGAGCTGGCACAGCAGTGCAGTCAAATCTCCACTGCTGGGAACGGGGGAGATGAAGACAGGAATTCCTTGACCAGCCAGCCTAGCCAAATGGATGAGCTCCAGGTTTAGTGAGACACTCTGTCTCAAAAATTACTCTGGACACGACCTGCTGTTGCACCCATGAACTCACAGTCACTGCTGTTGTCTGCACAAGATCAAACCAGCTAAAAATTCCCACAGGGGCTGGAGAGGGGCTCCTGAGGGCCCTTCTCTAGCTAAACAGCTTTGGGTAGCTGATGACTGCTTGGGCAAGAGACCGTCACTTTTCTTTAAGAGTGTGAGCACTGGCTGGTTGGCTCCCCATACCTTAGTGTACAGTCCCGTACATATGTCCACATGGGCACTACTGACGGGGTTTGTGGGTTTAAATAAATATATAAGGACAAGAAGCTGAGAGACGTGACTGGGAGTCCTTAGAAGAGCTGGTGGGGGGGAGGGAGGGCTAGATATGACCAAAATATATTTGTTTGTTTTTTTGTTTTTTGTTTTTGTTTTTGTTTTTTGAGACAGGGTTTCTCTGTGTAGCTTTGCGCCTTTCCTGGAACTCACTCTGTTAGCCCAGGCTGGCCTCGAACTCACAGAGATCCGCCTGGCTCTGCCTCCCGAGTGCTGGGATTAAAGGCGTGCGCCACCACCGCTCGGCCAAAATATATTTGTATACATGGAGGAAATAGTCAAAGAATAAGTAAAATTAAAACACAAAAGTAAGGTGGGGGATAAAGAAAGACATCCAGCATGGTCCTCCAGCATCCACAGACATACACGCATGGCACACACACTCACATGCATAAGCAAACATGTGCAAACATAGACACCACATACCTGCAAATAAAGATGCTGTATTTAAATGTCCTTTTCCTAAAATGATAACAGAGATAGAATATCCACCGGTTTTGAATGAACAAACAGTCAGGTACAGTAAGTTGTCTGGATTTAGAACGATCAAGGCAGAGATAAATGCCTAGTACTTCGGATCCAAAACCCATGACCTTCAACTAAGCTGTGCTGTCTCACACATTGAAATATGAACAGTTCAATATTCTAAGCAGCACAGTGATCATTTTTACCCAAAACCATCAGACACACAAGAAAATTAAAGCAGCTTAAGCTGTGGATCACATCTATTCAATAAAAAATTATTATTTGTTATCTCCACAAAACAATTGTTACTGTACAAATGTCAGCTGAACTACCAACACTCCCTTTTGGATGAAATATGGGGAAAATGCCATGATTTTTAGATTTTTGCTCCTTTATTCCTCTCCTAAAATGACACCAGGTTCTGAAGCAGCCTGCTCCATGACCATCTTGGTGTGGGGTTTTGTATCTGTACAAGGAAAGTACATGGTCAATAACCTGCTGCTTGGTCTGTATGATGATTAATATTGTCACCTTGACCGGGTCTAGAGTTACCCAGGAGACAGACCTCTGGGCATGTCTGTGAGGAGTTTCTCGATTGAGTTAACCAAGGTGAGAAGATCTACCCACCGTGGGTGGTGTCATTTCATGGGCTGGAATATAAAGAAGGAAGTGAGCTGAGTACCAGCATCCATCTCGCTCTGCTTCCTGACTCTGAATGCAGTGTGAGCCGCCTCACATTCCTGGCACCGTGCCTTCACCTCCATGAGGGATGGTACCCACAAATTGTGACCCCAAATAAATCCTTTCTTCTTTAAGTTACTTTTGTCACAGCTGTGAGAAAGGTAATATAGGCTTGGAAACTGTTCTGTGAAAATGAAACAGCAAATCAGAGTGGAGAAGTTTGGAGCCTAGGGAACAAGTCAACCTTGCAGTGTCATGCGGGGCACTTCTCAGGGAGGTCCCATCTCTTTGTCCTCCAGCTCACATCCGTGGAACAGCTTACCCAATCTTTACAAAGAGTGAGTTGTTTAGAACTCAAAGTAAATATGGTCACTATTGACAAGCAACTTAGAACAAAAGGTGGCAGAAATTAAATAAGTATGCTATTATTTTCTTAAATAGAATTACAATGTGTACTAGCAACCAAATAAAAGTAGAATTGTGTCAGAGTTTGTGACAAGGTAAATCCAGAAAAGGGGATGGGGATGGCAAGATCATTTCTCCCTTAGTCTTTCATGTGTGTGATCATGCATGTATGTGTGTGTGTGTGTGAATGCACACATGCATGTGACCTGGGGGAGGTCAAGCCTAGGTCTTTGTGCATGTAAAACATTATTGCAACACTGAGCTACATGGTCAGTATGCATCTCTTTTCTTGGCTTCTGTTCTACACTTCCTTTGCAAGGGTGGTTGTGGCATAGCAGCCTTGGAAGAGAGGTCATGCCTCCCTCTGAAGCAGAAGGAAGATTTATTTCCTAATCCATACCTTAAAAATACTGTCTCCCTCCAGGGCAAAGGCTGGGCAGCACTGTTGACAAACCATCTTTAAAGATGGACCTTTCTGGAGGATGGGAAGATGGCTCAGTCAATAAAGTTCTTACAGCCCTGAGCTTGAGTCCCTAAACCCACCTTACTTCTTAAGTCAGACATGGTGGTACATAAGTAAGATTCTAGAGCTGGGGAGATAAGAGACTAGTAGGATTCACTAGCCAGCCAACCTGGACAAATCATGCCTCAGTGAGAGATCATGCCTCAGAAAACAAGGCAGACAGTGTCCTGAGAATGACATACACACAAAACATGGTAGTGGATGTATACACACAAACACAAAAGAAATCAACAATAGACATTTCTTCAGTTCCTTCCTCTGTGGTACAAGCACACTGCAGGATTGACCTGGATTGCTCCATATTGCCCCATGAGACTTCAGGGACAAGGGGGCTAATGAGCTTGCCCTCCATCCCTACATCTCCCCACCCCCTACCCCTGCCATACCGTGGGCAGTCAAGTTTCTTATCTATGACCCATAATCCCATCCTCAGCCAAGAGGTAGGAAACAGGCAAAATACCATGTTAGCTTCCACCCAGGTCAGGTCTCAGGTCATTGATGATGGCAGTCAGAGTCTGCCTGACAGAGAACATGACTAGCCAGTGCATAGCTAGTGCAGTGAAGATGGCTAAGCGAGGCTGCAGAGGTGAGGGGGACTTGAGCCTGGTGGACAGGGCTGGGGTCCTGGCCCATCATAATTCTCCACTGGCCTTCTGATGTCTGTCATGCCTGGCAAGCTGCCTGAATGTCCTGGTTCTAGACTAGACATTTGCATACTAAGAAGTTGTGGCAGATAGAAGTCATCTCTATCTGTAGGTATTGGGGGACGTGAGGGGTAAGGAAGAGATGTTAAAGGAGGTGGGGGAGAGAAGAATGGGATCTTGTAACATAGGCAGAAGGGAGGACTCTTTGGGAAGATGAAGGAGACCAGTAGGAGTGGGGGGAATACAGGGCAGGCAGTAGAAGAGGGGATGGGTAAGAGCAGAGTGGAATAACACCTATGTAGGAAAACGGCATCACAAAACCCACTACTTTGTATGATATTGTAACAAAAGTTGAGAAAAAGAAATGATTACACCCAGTGCAACAAACAGCAGACCTGTCACTCCTCAGTGTAAAAGACTTAGGCCACCTATGAGTCAGGTCATGGACCTTTCTTCAGTGCAAGGTATTCAGAATGTAGAAGTTATCCGTGCCTCATGGCACCAGCCCAGGGGATTGAAGCCTGGGGAAGGACCATGAGAAAGGCTAATGCTGTGTCTACAGCTCTAAGGAACCTCATCAAAAGCTTCCACATGGCTCTACACGCTCTACTTGTTGGTGGGCACAGTGAAACGTCAAGCTTTTTCTGTGCCTTTTTTTGAAAAGAAGAATGTGTGTTCCTATCTCTATCTCATTTCTAAAATGTGTGTGTGTGAGTTTGTGTGTGTGTGTGTGTGTGTGTGTGTGTGTGTGTGTGTGTGTGTGTGCTGTTGAGGTCCTTGTATATTCTGGACACTCACCCTCCTCGGAGAGAGTTTGTGAATGATGTTCCTACTCTATGAGCATCTCTACCCTGAAGATCGCTTCTTTCAGTACAGAAGCTATTAGCTCTGGTGTAGTCTCACCTGCCAATCTTTTTCCTTGTATATGCTTCATAGAAATGTACAAATATTTTATGTCAGCCCAAATCAAAACTATGCCATGCTTACCCCCAGTTCTTGACAGTCCCTCATTCAAAGAGCACAAGAAACTGCTAGGAAGTTTACAGAGTTCCACACTGCAGTTCTGTTGGTCACAGCAGCCTATACAACCCTTGAGGAAATAAAACATTTCTTTAATTCTGCTCCCATATTGATATTGAGCTCAAAAAAACATAAATGCCAAACATAATCACAGTTTTCAAGGATCCTGGACTATGCTTTGCACAACTGTCAAGATGATCATGTAAACCAAGGGGAATCCCATACACTTCCACCTGGGCTCCCCCTCTCTACACACACCAATTGTGTGAGACTGCAGGAGCCAACTGATAGCCCTGGCATTTGCATTCATCACTCATCAAAGACAAAGGCCATGCCATACAGAGTACAGGAGGGTGACACAGAAGACATTTTAACTTCAGTAGAACAATCTCTTAGCCAAGGACTTCTTTACACCAGCCACCAGGATCTCTTCTGTGAAACTTAACTATTGATACAAACATTTCAAACCATGAAAACATTTCAAAATTAATTTGCATGTGTGTGTGTGTGTGTGTGTGTGTGTGTGTGTGTGTGTGTGTCCATATGTGCAAGGGTGCACATAGGAGGAGGTATGTGTGCACATGTGTGAGTGTACATGTGGAAAGCAGAAGAGAACCTGATTACCATTACTCAGAAGCCTTGTTTTTTGAGAAAGGGTCTCTCACTAACCTGGAACTCATCGAATAGGTTAGGTTAGGATAGGTTAGGTTAGGTTAGATTAGGATAGGATAGGTTAGGTTAGGTTAGGTTAGGTTAGGTTAGGTTAGGTTAGGTTAGGGCAGCATCCCTTGGGGATCAGGCGATTTCTGACTCCCGAGCACTAGGACTACAGTCACTCACTACCACGCCTGACTTTTTGTGCCCGAGTTCTACAGAGCACTCTCAGGTCTTGTGTTCTCAAGACTGGCACTTTACCATCTCTCCAGCCCCGACTTTGCTCTGATATAAAACATTTTAGCGTGGAGGTCACCAAAAGCCACCTGTGTATGACAATCTTGGTTTTTCTCGTGCTAAAAGCTCTGACAAACTCAAGGAATGTGGAAACACCAAATGCATTAGATGTTAGAAAATATGACCCATTTCCCATTCTCAGAGTTTGATTTCCTCTCTATAACCAGTAACCTCACATAGCCTGCATAGTGCAAGTCAATACGCAGAACACAACTGCAATAAACCATGGGACCTGTCTCCAGACAGCCCTCAGAGGCCCAGGTCCTGTAAGAACAAACATGAGGCCATATGTCAAGTTTGGAAAACATGTCGAAATCCTGGATCTTAAAACGCAGGTGGTTTGAGAGGCTTTTCCTCCTGCCTCCAGAAAACATCAAGGCTTCCTGGTCCTCAGTGGGTGGAGCCACAGCCCACAACACAGCCCAGCTCTCCGCCTCCTCTCAGAGGTTTTCCTTGGTTATCAGTTCTGAGCAGAGAAAATTGCCTTTCTGCCCTGCTGTGATATTCCGTTGGCTTGAGATTCTGATGAACGGGAAAAAATCTGATTAATTAAAGCCTTGAGCTGAAGATCAATAGACACAATAGAATGATTGTTTGCAGTTTTGCTGAGGAAACCAGCAAATCTACAAGAGGGCAAAGGACTTCATTATGGAAATCAGGGCTAGCCTGGCCCCTGTGCTCTACAGCTTATGGGACTTACAAATTCAACCCAAAGTCATTTCAGCTGTGACACCCAACCCTCCCTCCCTCCGCTTCCGATTCATCTACTGCATGCTTTGTTGCAGCCTCTGTGTCCTTTGATGTTACATTCTAATTTATCTGTAAACTTATCTCATACAATCAGAGAAATTGGGGGGAGGGGGTAGAACAGTGGTAGGGTGTTTGTATAGCAGGCACAGGGCCCTGAGTTCAATCCCCAGCACCACAAACATTTGCATATATATAATTTGTATATTTATAAACTATTTACTCTCAGTAATTAACACAGTTTCTTAATAAGTGTTTTAGTTTTCCAGTTGAGTGAATTAATGAATCAAATATGGCAACTGGATTGATACATTAGGGTCCAAGTTACAAGAGGGAGATTCCTAAGAGAAGGCCACAGGCTGCTGTTGAGACCCAAAGCTGAAGCATTAAAGCAATGTTGTGGGAAGCAAAGTAAATTGGGTTTGCATTTTTAAACTGTAATTAACATTCTCCTCTCTCCTCCAAGAGAGAGATTTTCCTCCCAAGGCTATTTAAGGAATCGGAGAACAAAAAGTCAAAGACTTCTCCATCCTCCTTCCATCTCTAATTACCAGAATTATAAAAGGCTGAAGAGTCCCCAAAGTAGCAGGGCAGGTTCTCATGGAGCAAATCTTCTGGGACAGACAGCAAGTGGGTGGGGGGCTTCTCCTCCCAGAATTCCAAGTAGTGTCAGAGCATGGGGCAGCTCCATGGTGAATGGGTTTCCCTCAAAAGACTAACTCATTCTTCTGGGAGTCACCAGATGCCCTGTGGGTCCATCAGGCAGAACCTGCATCTGAACTGAGGACTGGATGCTCCTCATCTGCACACTGTCCCCATCTTCTCAGTCCCCTGGGTTCCTGGCTGTGCCTGGAGAGTCTTACTATTCAAGGGATTTTGTCTTCTCCCAATTGATGTTCAGCAATTTCAATTAGCCACCTTCTCTCCCATCAACTTACATAGCTCTAGGAGTCAACTTTGTGTGGTGGTATTGTGTTCCCCAAAATATTGTGCACTCTAATAAACTTATCTGGGGTCAGAGAACAGCCACAACATTAAACATAGAGGATAGGCAGTGGTAGCACACGCCTTTAATCCTAGCATTCCAGAGGCAGAGATCTACCTGGATCTCTGTGTGTTCAAGTATACAGCCAAGCATGGTGACTCACGCCTTTAATCCCAGGGAGTGATGGCAGAAAGCAGAAAGGTTATAAGGCATGAAGACCAGAAACTAGAAGCTTTTGGTTGGTTAAGCTTTTAGGCTTTGAGCAGCACAGTTCAGCTGAGATTCATTTGGATAAGGACTCAGAGGCTTCCAGTCTGAGTAAACAGGATTAGCTGAGGAACTGGTGAGGTGAGGAAGTTGTGGCTTGTTCTGTTTCTCTGATCTTCCAGCATTCACCCCAATACCTGGCTTCAGGTTTGTTTTTATTAATAAGACCATTTAAGATTCATGCTACAACTTTGAAAATACATTACTGTCTAAGATAGTAATTCCCAGCTTTGTGGTGTGAACCCTTGTACTCAAAGCTGGTATTATGCATAGCTCATATCTCTGCAAATCCACAAGTCTGGTCTGAATATTTATGCAAACTAAAAATTTCATAGGTTGACATTTTTACCCCCAAAACAGTGCTTTTGGGAGGTGGGATCTTTGGGAGAGGATTAAGTTATAAGACTACAACACTTAGGAATGGGATCTTTGCTATCTGTTAGGGTTTCTATTGCTGTGATAAAACACTATGACCAAAAGCTACTGGGGGAAAGGGTTTATTTCACCTTACAGTTCCTAAGTCCATCACTGAAGGGAGCCAGGGCAGGAACCTGGAGGAAGGAACTGGGGCAGAGGCCATGGAGGGATGCTGCTTACTGGCTTGCTTCTCATGGTTTGCTAGGCCTGCTTTCTTATACAACTCAGGACTACCTGGGCTGGGCCCTACCATATTAATCATCAATCAAGAAAATGCAACACATGCTTGCTCAGAAGCCAATGTAGTTGAGGCATTTCTCAGTTGAGATTCCCTCTTCCCAAATGAGACTAGCCTGTGTCGAGCTGGCATAAAACTAACCAAGATCAGCAGGTCTATGCAAGAGGCTAAAAGAAAGACACCCCTCCCAACCCGTCTATCTCTGTGTGAGGCTAGAGGGAGAAGATGGCTCTCTGTGAGAAGCGGCCTTCAGCCAATACCAAGTCACCCAGCACCTTTATCTTGGACATCTCAGTCTCTAGAACTCTAAGAAATAAAATTATATTTCTATAAACTGCTTAGTCTAAAGTATTTTATAGTTGTAGCCTGAATGGGTTAAGCAGCCTCCACACCAGTAATGACACCATTATAAATGGAACATAAAAACAGACCAAAACCAGGCATGGTGGAACACACCTGTAATCCCAGGCACAGGATGCTGAGGCAGGAGGGTCACAAACTCTAGGTCAACCTGAGCTACACAGTGCATTCAAAACTAGCCTTGGCTACAATCAGGAAACTAGCCTGTCTCAATAACTAAGTAAATAAATGAATGAAGGATTCCGGTGAATTGAGGATTATCCCCAAATCCCTCTTTACAAAGGAATGCCTGAAATGTAGATAGTATCACAAATAAGGGAAACTGAGTCAAGGCCAGGGGCTCATTCCAATGGACAACAGTACTCACTGAGCAGTGGGGGAATTTGTGAGAACACACAATGACCTTCCTTAAGAACTGGCTCAGAGAGAAGATGACGAAAGAACCCAGACAAGGATAGAGGCAAAGCTCTCAAGCGGACAAGGAAGACCAGGCTTCCATTGGAAGGAAGGAGGGCCTGGGAAGGAACCTTGACAGTGGGAAAGACCTAGGAGAGAGCAGACTCACTTTTCCTACACAGGACGCTGCTGCCAGGACACAAATTAGATACAGCCTGCAAGCGAGGGTTGAGAAGGCCCAGCAGTGGACATCAGTGCTCTGCAGAGAGTCTCAGACAAGCACAGTCCCCACAAGCATTACAGTTGGAGAAACACGGGATGAACAACTTGCCAAAAGACATCTCCTTAAACCAGGAGCGGGGACGGATGCTCAAAAAAGAGCATTGCTGTGGTGCCAAGAGCAACATCACAGGGAGACGAGGACCCATGCCCACCTGTCTTTGTGCATACTGCATGAACACCACCACCAGGGCATGGTTATAAAGAACGGGACTTCGTGACTCACAGACCTGGAGGCTGAGGGGTTTCCATGCATGGTCATGGCCCATTCTCTGCATCCAAGATGGCCACACGCTGCTGGACCCTCACGTGGTAGAGGGCTAAAGGTTCTGTCTAGTTTCCCTTGACTCAATCTCCCCACTTTGTTTTGCTTCTTTGTTTGTTTTTTGATGGGGTCTCATGTACCTGAGGCTGGCTTCAAGCTTTCTGCGTAGCTTAGGTTGGCTCTGAAGTCCTCCTTCTCTTCCTCCTCCCACCTCCCAGGCGCAGGGATTGCAGGCACACATCACCACATCGGGTGGGGGTAACTCTATTTCTGAGGGCAGAGCCCCCCCTGGGGTTAATTACCCCCCAAAAGCTCCATTTCTTACCACTATTTTAGATTCCAACACAGGAATCTGGGGGAGACACATCCTTAGAAACCATGGCACCATGCATCTGCTAAATACATCTCCCTTTGCAACCCATGAGTCTCTGGGTGGAGCCGCTCACTCACTGTCCTGTACTTCCCCTCAAGCACTGGAGTCTTTTTCTCTCTACTGTTCTTTCCTCTCCTCAGCCCACAGCATTCAGGGACAGGCAGAGCAGACCGCGTCCTTACTTTGTTGATACAAAATACCCGACAAACGCAACTGCAGGAAGGAAGGGTTTACTAGCCCCACAGATCGAGTACCGTCGCCCATTGCTGCAGGAGCTTGGGTGGTGGTGGTCACATTGCATCTGCAGCCAGGAGGCAGAGAGCAGTGAATAATGGTGCAGAGCTGGCTTTCTTTGTTTTGAAGATCTGGGACCCCTACCTATGGAATGGCATTGCCCAAAGTTAGGAAGAGACTTCCCACCTCAACCTACTCTAGAAAATTTCTCACAAGCATGCCTAGAGGCTTTGTCACAAGTTAAAACCAACATTAACATTACACAGACCCACCCCAAATACTACAGAACATGTCTCCTCACTCAAGGGATGCAGCCCATGTGAACTCCTCTTTATAACTTTCAGAACTTTAGAGGCTAGGCAGACAGAATGTTCCCCACAGTCCCTGACAGGGCAAAAGAAAATGCTGCTCTTTAACACCCAAAACCCAATGAGTCCCGACAACAGATAAATTTAAGCAGGTGAGGGCTAGTAATATTAAAATGATCATCCAACTGGAGGCTTCCATCCCATTCATAGGGATGGTACAGTTTCTACAAGTCTATAGGCTATGCCAGGCCAATAATACACTCTCACTCCCGCCCTCCACCCACCCTGCATTGGTGTATCTCCAAATCTCCATTGCTTACAGTCTCTCCTACAGAATAGACAGTCAACGAACAATGGCTAAATGAATTCATGCATTATGTTGCTTCATTAACTTTTACAGTTTTAAATCTGGAAAACCACTTCATAACTAATTAAAACTTGGAGTGTAATCTCATCAATAATTTGTCCATGATAGGATGGGGAACGAGTCTTGTCTCTGCATAACATTCCTTCAGTACCCATCTTCTCTCCCACTACTGAATAATCAGGCCCACTGATTATTAATAATGAGTCATACTGAACTCGGGAGCACTGGATGCAGGGTCCCAGGCTCAGACCTCTGCATTCTCCCCTGCTTCACCACATGTGATTTTTTTCATTTTCATTTACAGCTCCTTCTTGGTAGTCTCTTCGGAATCATCAGCACATTAATGTGTGCTTTGCAAATGCTTAGTTAAATTTTAATTATTAATAAAGTAATAATAGGATAGCATGGCTCCTAAAGAAAGATAAAGCAATTTGTAGAATTGGAAATCATATAAATAACTTCTTTTGTTATAAATAAACTTATTTATTTCATTGAACCTAAAAATAACATCTGCTAAAAATAGCAACAGATAAATGTAACTAATTTTTTTATTTTTTCAGTTTTCATGCATCTGTCAAGAACATGTCTCTTGCTTACTGAGAGATTATATGCACAGTCCAAATTATAGTAAGTGGAAATAATATCTACCATTTTGCTGTCATTATGATTATCAACATCAAAATTATAAGATTGGGGATTTTCCTTTCTGAAGAGGAAAACTCTCCCTAAATGATATTTTAAAGTCTATGTACAGTGAAAATGTTCCCATCCCTGGAGCACAGACCCAATGCCTCTATTTCTCAGCACTGTTTTGCAGAGTGTGAACAAGTGGTCCCACAATAGAGCAACTGCCACTCCTCTCCCAAACTGCTGAGGCCCAAGCTAGTGGCCCAGGTGGCCTGTGCCCTGCTCAATTGAATAAGAGACAGAGATCTTACCAAAGGACCTAGCAGCATGGTGCAGAGAATGGAGTTAATTCCTTACCAAGTACCATCCTGCAAAAAAGAAGGTCCTGTCCTTGGTGCTGGTGACTAGATATTCTTGATTGGACTCTTTATACTTTTTTTTTATTTTGCTCCTTTAAAAATATGTGTCCATTAATTATAAACAGACTGAGTCATTGATATATATAATCATAATTAAATACTATTGCCCAACTTATTTTATTTACTATCAGTGGTGGGGATTGACCTTGGGTCCTCACACATGCTAGGCACACTCTCTACCACTGAGCTACACCTCCACCCCTTGGTTAACTCAATAAGAAGGATGAAGGAGATAAGGGTGATGCAAGTAGGAAAGGAAGAAGTCCAAATATCCTTATTTGCCGATGATATGATTCTATATGTAAAAGATTTTCAATATGCCACCAGAAAACTCCTACTGCTGATAATACATTCAGCAAAATAGCAGGACACAAAATTAACATACAGTAGCCTTCCTATACACAAAACCAACAAATAGATCAAGAAAGAAATTAAGAAAGTAGTATCATTCATGATAACCTCAAAAATGAAATAAAATATCTTTGAATAAATTGATCCAAGGAAGTGAAAGACTTATACAATGAAAACCTTGAGATAGTGCAAAAAGAAATTGAAGAACATACCAGAAGATGAAAAGACCTCCTGTACTTAATATTGTGAAAATGGCTATTTTCAAAAAAATCAACCAACATGTTCAAAGAAATCCCCATCAAAATTCCAATGCAATTCTGCACAGAAATTGGAAAAATAATCTTATATACGAGCCCTGAATCTGCAAGAAGAGAAAGTAGAGAATATGCTTAGACTCCCTGGCCCGGGACTTCCTGAATAGCATCCTGATAGCACAAGCATTAAGACCAACTCATAAATGGGAATTCCTTAAACTAAAAAGCTTCTCTACAGCAAAGGACACTGTCACACAAGTGAAGAGGCAGCCACAGAAAGGATGAAAATGGTCCCCATAGGCTCATATATTTGAATATTTGGTTCCCAGTTGGTAGACTGTTTAGGAAGGATTAGGAGGTGTGGCCTTGTTGATTAGGAAATGTGTCACTGGGAGTGGGATTTGAAGTTTCAAAAGCCCATGCCAGGCCCAGTCTAGCTTGTTCTCTACCTGCAGAAGAGGGTGTAAGCTTTTAGCTACTGATCAGCACCATGCCCGCCTGCCTGCCACCACACCCCCTGCCATGATGATCATGGGCTAACCCTCTGAAATAGTACACAAGTCCCCAATTAAATGCTTTCTTCTACAAGATGTCTTGAGCATGGTGCTTTCACAGCAGTAGAATAGTAACTAAGGTACCAGCTATATATTTGACAGAGGGTTAATGTCTAGAATATACAAAAAAAAACTCAAAAAAAATCAAGTTGAGAATTCTTGCTGTTATAATTAGTGCCCTGTGGTTTTAGAGAGGTGTTCAAAGTGTTCATTTCTTCTGGTGCTGTCACTACCACTAATTGCCAAGTAACCTTATACACCCAACTTATACTCTACAGATCAACTTCCTATATCATTAGCAAAGGGCATCCGTCTTCATCCATGAGTTTCCTCATTAGATCAAGGCGATCACAGTTTATATGCCACCAAGAAAAAGAGCATCTTATATGCCATGGGCTGAATTTTAGTCCCCATCTTATATGCTGAGGGCTGGATTTTAGCCTCCCAACCCAAATTCATAAGTTCAAGTCTTTGTCTTCAATGTAAGACTATCTTGAAACAGGCCTTTCAACAGATCTTAAGGTTAAAAGAAGACACTGCCTCAATAATCTTGAGTCTCAATCTCCAAGATACAGAGAAAATGAATTCATGGTGTTTAAGGAAATGGAGGAGGGGTGGGGAATGCAGCAGGTTGGGCAATAAGAGAAGACCTGCCAACAGCCTAAAGGGTCTTGGTTCTGAGAGAATTCTCATCTCGATAGGGGGAGTCATGCTACATTCAGTTTCTCCACATGTAACTCCCATCATGCAATTCTTGCCATGTGAATTAAGGTTGTCCAGGCTGATCCACATTCACTCTAGAGATCAATGTGAACCACTGTGTAGGTGACTCCCACATATACAGTCTCTGAAGTGTAAATCAGGGCCCTGCACTCAAGGACAGTCCTCATTGACCAATGCTCAGCCTTGAGTAGAGGCTGGGGTCCTGGTGTGGCATCTCTGCCGTGCCAGGTGATGCCATTCAGCAGGCTACAGCTTGGCTGGATAAGAGGTCTGTCTGTGATTTCTAAACCAATCTCAGCGAAAGCTGCTGAGGAGAATCACTTCCTCCACCAAAGGGCACACTGGGGAAGCAGCCAGCTGCCTTACAGAGTCCACATGAGAGGCTGCTTGTAGGAGTGTGGATGACTACAGAGCAGCCACACTGGAAGATCTGGACCCAGTGTGGATAATGGGGTCCCCACAGCTGTGTAGACAGAGCCTCCCTTACCCTTGTCTTCCCAACTCTATAGACTCTAACCTGCCATGTACAACTGGAACAGAATTGCATGTGACTGAATGGAAGGATTGCCTGAACACACAGATGAGGATCCAATGGTCCTCTCACCATCTCCTTCTATGAGGGAATGCCGACAGTCAACAAGGCCAGCTGTGAGGACCTTTTGCAAGCAGGCACAGCTGGTCTTATGAAGATGGTGGCTGTTCAGCCCAGAGGATAGCGCTCGGCAACAGGGAGTGAAGTTACCAACATGAGACATGTACCTATAAGGAGCTTAACAGAAACCTGATTTTCGCAGGATACCAAACAATGTACACATGGGTTAACATTTTAGACTTATCACCCATGACTAGACCTTTGACAAAGCAAGCCTAGCCTCGGTTTTCTCTCAGGCATGTCAGAAGGAGGACTTTTAACTTCCCAGCTAGAAGGATTTAAGTTTTCTGTTTGTAAAACCATGCTTTTTGACACATGGGAAAAACAGTCAGGAACTATACCTTGGCCATATAAATAGGGAAGGAAAGTTAAAAGACAGAGCAAGATAGAAATCCTACTGGTATCTTTGCCATGCCTGGGGCCAAAACCTACCATAAAATTAGAGCAAAACAAGTCAATGGTTTCTTGGCTTAAATGACTCTGAGTGATTGCTATTTAAAACACAGAGTTCTGAAATAGGAAATAACACACGATTGTAATATACCAATATTACCCATTGAAAATGGAATACAGAGCACCAACTATATATATTTCTACTCCGAAGCATATTTCAGGACAATTTTGATTTTCATTCTATTTCTGATCCACAAGCTTTGTAGAGAAAGCAATCTATGGGTCAACTAGGTAAGCACTACCCCTCAGGGCCAGGAAAACGTCTGACCTTTCACTCCACACTAGGTTCCCTTCTAGTTCTTAGTTAAGAATCTCCCAAGCCAAATAGTTCTAATTAGTTAATAAACTGACTCCAGCTGCTTCTCTTGCTGTGAAAAATTCAATAGCAAGAGAAAAATCAATTAGCACACACCTGACTATATTTAGAAACGATTTTGAAGTGGCTTTTTACTATGAAGATCACACCAACTAATGTTGAAAATCAAACAATAAATGTTAAGAATACAATGAGATTGGAAAAGACAGACCCTCATCTCCACCTGGGTTGATAACATTGACTGGGTTGAGCAATCAGAGTGGTGGGTAACTGCCAGGGGAAGTCACTCAGCCTTTGATGACTGGGACAATAGTTGATGCTGTGATTTAAGTATTAGCTGTCCCCATGGGCTTGTTTTTTGACTGCTAGCACTCAGCAGCTGATGCTATCTGGGGTAGTTGCAGAAACTCCAAGAAGGGGATCCTTGTTGAATGAAGTAGGTCACTGGGGGTAAGTCCTTGGGGTGAATTTCTACCCTTGGCTCTTTCTAATCATGCTTCATTTGCTTTGGGTTCTTCAAGAAGTGAATAGCTGGGCCTGCCACATTGCCATGATGTTCTGCCCAAGTGCAGGGACACTCTACAACCATGAGGGTGTCACAGTAGCCAGAAAGCAAGGGGGTGTCCTAGTTAGGGTTTCTATTGCTGCGATGACCAAAAGGAGAAAATTATTTATTTGGCTTACACTTTCATATCATTGTTCATCATCGAAGGAAGTCAGGACAGGAACCCAAATAGGGCAGGAACATGGAGGCAGGAGCTGATACAGAGGCCATGGAATGGTGCTACTTCCTGGCTTGATCTCCAGGCTTGCTCAGCTTGCTTTCTCATAGAACCCAGGACCACCTGTCACAATGGGGCTGGTCCCTCCCCCATCAATAATAAAAATAATACCCTACAGGCTTGCCTACAGTCTGATCTTATTGAGACATTTTCTCAGTTGAGGCTTCCTCCTCTCCAGTGACTCTAGCTTATGTCAAGTTGACATAAAACCAGCCAGCTCAGGGGTGTAGGGAGAAAGGGGCTGTGCTCTCAGTGTCTCTCCCCATCAAGGCCATGGTCCCTATAATCTAATTCATCCCACAAGACTCCACCATTTAAAAGTTCTACCATCTCCCAAGAATGCCACAGACATATGACCAAATTTTTAATATGTGGTCCTTTGAGGGGCATTTGTCTAAATCTTTGCAGGAAGATTCCTAACTAAATTAGGTACTGAGTTGTATAAGGTTGAGAACACTCTGGAAAGACCAAAGGTAAGAATGGCTTCTTGACCAAGCTCGTAGGAACTCACGAATTTTAGAATGACAGCTGTGGAACCTGCATGGGACCGGACTAAGCCCTCTGCATATGGGAGATAGTTGTGTAGATGGGTCTGTATGAGGGGCCCCTGGTAGTGGGATCAGGATCTAGCCCTGGCGCATGAGCTGGCTTTCTGGAGCCCATTACCTATGCTCATCCCTGATGCAGTAGGGAGGGGCTTGGTCCTGCCTCAACTGGATGTACCAGGCTTTGCTGACTCCCCATGGGAGGCTTTACCCTTTTAGAGAATGTGAGGAAAGGGGAGTGGGTTTGAGGGAGGAGAGGCTGAGGGGGAGCAGGAGAAGGAATGGGGGGGATTTGTGGTTGGTATGTAAAATGAATAAAAAATTTTAAATTAAAAAAAAAAGAGAATGGCTTCTTGCTACACAAATTTGAGGGCAGAGATTATCTGTTTTTTGTTTTTGTTTTTGTTTTTAATCCTCTTAAGGGGAACTCTTCTATAGGTGAGGTGTATTTTTGAAGGGTCAGTCCATTCTCAGTGACTTTCCTAACTGATCATTACTGCCTCATAAGGCTCCCGATGTTCTCCCTCCATTTCTAAGGTGTATAATTACTCCCATCCTAACATCCATGCTTCCAAAAGGCACAAATCCGGATTTCACCATCCCTGTCAAATGATAACTTGGTAACTAACATGTAGTTAGTTCTAAGTATTGCTGTGATTCCTGTTCAACCATCCCTCTCCACCAGGAACTTGCTTCAATTCCAGTGTCCCCTCCCCCACCATGGGAAGCAAACATCTTGCAGATATTGTCACCCTCATTTTGTGGGTGAAAAAACAGGCACAGAAATGTGTGTACCCCCAGAGACTGAGCAGGGGCTCTGTGGGTCATTCTGTGTATACTGGCTCTCTCGCCTCTAAGATGTTTTTCTCCATGAGCCACCCACTTTAAGGAGAAAAGTTAGCAAAAAATTACATACTAGATTTATGAGAACACCCACACACAACTTATTTTTCCCACAAAATTCACATTAAAAGCCCCCTTTCAATGACCCAGATTTCCCACTTCCAAGTCAGAACTGTTCAGAACTTCTACACACTTCCAGACTTATAAGAATTGTCTGCGGGTCCTTTGCTTAGAGTTGTGTGTGTATTTATTGGCCCAACCACACTACAGCTTCTGGAGAGTTGGAACATTTCAATATTTTTATTAAAAAAAACATCTGATGTAGAATTTCTTTTTCATTTTGGCATGGCACACATGTTTAATAATCACATGCCAGCTGAATTAATATGTTAAGCCAAAGTTGACTTTTACCTGAAGCATGGGGAACAAGCAGTTGTCTGTCTTGAAGCTTCTGAGAAAGACAAGAAGATAATGATGGGGATGGCAAATCGGAGTAAGCAAAGAGAAAGAGAAGCTGAGTACCAAACAGTGGTACTACGACTGTCGCCCAGAGAATCTTGATAACTCACTCCGTACTCTAGCAGGTGACCACCACCAATGTCTCTTGGCATCACCTCAGTAGTCCCGTTCACACGATGAAGATAAACATGGCTTCCTCCAATCTCATGATGAAAAAAACAGATAAAACAAAGAGATGAAACTTTCAAAGTGTCTGAAGCTTGGTGGAAAAGCAAGACACCTTCATGGTAATTCTTTGGAAATTAATTTATTAATATTCTGTGTGTGTACACGATGTAGGAGGAGCATGAGCATGGCCCGGCACATGCATCAAGGTCAGAGGACAACTTCATGGAGTTAGCTCTCTGCTTTCACTTTTATGTGGATTCTGGTTGCCAGGCCTTCCTGGTGAACACGTTAGCTCCAGAGCTTCTTGCTGGCCTAGATCCCTATGACTGTCATTGCATAGTTAAAATAATAACAGTAAGAAATAGTGAGAAGATGGTGATCTCTATAAGCAAGTCCATCATCCTGTCTACCCATCATGCTTTCCGGCATCCCCTTTCTTGGAGATGGCACAGTGGTGGGGAGCATGGCCCACTGAGTTTAGATTCTGGGGCTGAATCTGGAGCTGCTGGATGAACAGCCTCAAAAGAAGCCCTTCGCCTGCTATTTCCATCCTGAGAAACGTTAATGACAGTCTCAATGTCATAAAAACAAAAAGAAATTCAGATGGCATGCTAAGTACTTCAAACAGTAAATTGTATATAAAAAGCCCTCACTGAGTCCGGGAAGCAATTTTCAAGGTGCCTTACTCCTGGGAGTCTTCCCTCCCTAACGTTATCCATTCATCAGGAAAACCCATTTACATCCTAATCGGAACAGAATTCACAAGCATGAGTAAAGGTGCTGCCTGTTTGGTGATGCTCCCAAAAGTGACCTCTCAGATGGTGATGACATTGTTTATTGATTAACATAATTATTCTTTATGGATTCTTATTTATATATGCTGTCATTTGCCACATCAAGTCCTTCGTCAGTAAGAATGTCCTATTCAGTCTCTGTTATTAGCCTGACGTTAGGCTTGTAAGATGGGCCTGGCCACTTATTTCCATCAATCACAGCAAGGAGATAATACAATGAATTTGGGAGTAGGGAGAATCATATGGCTTCAAACATCTGTAATGGGAAACTGTGTTGTTTGTTTGTTTGTTTGTTTTTCCAATTTCTGAAAGGCTACCTTTTTTATTTAATTCAGTTTTTCACAGACTCTGTGGTACAATGTAAACATTAACTCTGGCACTTCAAAGAATTAATTGGCTAACTTCAAATAAATTTCATCAATTTTTAATGGCTTGTCCTAAGTAACGAGCAAGACAACACAGGTGGAAGTGAGTTGGAGTCCCTACAAGTCAGTTTCTAACTCTTGCATGCCTCTTCGACATTAACTCACAGTTTCAATGTGAGCTTTACTCAGCAGCAGACTCCTGAAGCCTGGGATATTTAGTGCTTTCTCAGATGCCGAGGGCCAGCGCAAAGGCTGTTAGGCCTTCACAGAAGGTCTGGATCAGGCTGTTAGATGACTCTAAACTTGACCTCCGATGTCATCTGGTGAAACATAGATACATAATTTGGATCTCAGCCAAATGCAAAGCTCCCTTCCCTGGTAAACCCTGCTAATGTGGCTCCTTCTTCCTGGCTCTTCAAGGGTCCTGAAAACCCACATTTTGATTCTTTTAACCCACAACGTTTCTCCCTGTGTTTCACTGTGGATTCATTGTGTAGATCCACACTCACCTTCCCTTAGCATCATGAGGATCTGCATTGCTTCATCCACCTGTGACAGGTGTGTGTCCAACCCCCTTGCTCTTATCAAGCTAATGGGTATATGTTTAAATGGGGAGTCACCCTAATATCACTTAGAAAACAAATATAATTGCCTTTGCTGTAATAGTATACTAGTCTGTCATATTTCCTAGCTTTTTGACAAATGAGTCTATAAAGTCCAAATCAATTTTGCCATGATGACTAACATGAACACTTGATCAAAATAATCACATATGCGTTTCCATCACTTCTGGGTTCCTTCCATATAAAATGAAAAATAAATGAAAGTAAAATAAAAATGACATTTTCCCTAGTGACATTCATTCCCCAAATGAATCTGGAAACACCGAGTGCATAGGTTTTTGCTCCCTAACCGCTGCAAAAATAACTATTCTCATGGTCTTCTTCCAAAGAATTTTAATCCAGCGCAGCACTATTCAGTGTCTAACACATCAAAGTCACGTCAAGGCTCCCAACCTCCTGATCTTCCCCATCCCAGAAGTAGGTGGAATACTGAGTGGCATTATCACAATTCTTTCCTAAATCGGAGATACTCAGATCTGAAGTGCCATTCCTTGGTAACAGTTCTTTATTTTCCACCCTTGTCTTCAACACAAAGATTCAATCACACCAGTGCAGGCAAAGCTGAGCCCTAGAAGAGGAGAAACCTTTCCAAGAAAACCCAGCTTGTGGTCCCTGGTGGGTGAGTCTCACTCCAGTGGACAGCCCCACACTCATGGGCAGTGCAAATTGGTTTCAGTGACTTTTTTTTTTTTTTTTTTAGAAAGAGGATATAAATTGAGAGGGATTGGGGAGAGGGGTGGATTTGGGAGGATCTTGGAGAGAAGTGGAGGATGAATGTGATCAAAATGCATTGTATGAGCACATGAAATTCCCAAAGAATAAAAACGCTTTATTGATTTTTTAAGCCTGCATATGTAAAGCTAGGAGCTTAATCCAAAATCATAGCTAAGGTAGGAAGACTGGAAATTTGAGGCCTGCATGGCTTCATATGACTTTAAGACCAGCACAGGCTATAAGAAGCCCTGTCTCAAAATGATGATGATGATGATGATGATGATGATGATGAAGAAGAAAAATGTCTATAACTCATTAATCTATGAAATGAGAAGTAATTACCTGAAATTACAGCATCCAGAATAATCCCAGACTTGATTCTTGTGAACACTAAAATAAAATGGGAATGACTCAGGGGTTAAGAGCACTGTCTGCTCTTCCAGACGACCCAGGTTCAATTCCCAGTACGCACATGGTGACTCAAAACTTGAACTCCAGTTCTAGGGAATCCAATGACCTCTTCTGAACTTCAAGGGTACCACTGCACTTGGCACACATAAATATATACAGGAAAAATCTTCATACACATGAAAATTAATGTAAAAATTAAAACAATAGATGGTAAGTGTCTCTGAGACTCTCAATAAACAGCAGTTGTTTCACAGACAGAATTTGTTGGTTCCTCTAAGGCCATCGAGTTTGGCTGTGTGAAAGAAAGAGGGAGCTGAGATAGCAAAACAAAACCCGGGGTCTCACACAGGACAGGAGGACAGTGAGGCTGAGCCAGTAACTCAAGGAATGGACCCTCCTGAGTCCTTTGCAAACACCAGAAGGTCTCAGTTGGACCAATCCATTCACTTTTTTCTCCTCTTTCCTGCATTTCCCACCTCACGGTATGTTTATGGAAAAGTCAGTTATCACTGTGGGGAATACTTCCTCATGTCATGGCATTTATTTTGAGTTCAGATAGTTTGAAATCAAAGAAAGAAATATGGTTTGCAGGTACCCATGCTGTTACTCTCAGACTTGATGTTCATGTCTTTTAATTTCTTAGATGGATTCTTACTCTAGTTTCATATTAAATATTATTTTGTAATCTTACATCAGGTTTGTTTTTGTTTTTTTTTTTTTTTTGTGTGTGTGTGTGTGTGTGTGTGTGTGTGTGTGTGTGTGTGTGTGTGTGTAGGCCAGAGGTGGACATCAGGATCTTCTATTGTGCTCTACCTTGTTTCTGGAGACAAGGTCTCTGGCTGACCTGGAGCTCACTGATTGGCTAGGCCACCTAGACAGCAGCCCCAGGGATCCTCCTGCATCCAGCCCCAGCACCGGGACTCCAGACATTCACCACCATCCACACCAGCCTTGGTACTTGGGTTCTCGGGGTTCAGATTCTGTCCTCAGGCTTGCACAGCAGCCACATCACCCCCGAGGCACCCCCTTTATGTAGTTTGAATTTGAACAAAGTCTTCCTGTTTTCTGTAGCTATCAGTGTGGGTTCTGGGTTCTGGATCTATTATACCACACCCTGGTGAGACGCCTCGGCCCAAGGATGATTTTACAGTAAATCTATCGGAGAAAAGGTACTCTCCCCTCCGTTCTCCTGTGGAAGTACTTGGTAAATGTTAGGAAGGATTTTCTGAAACTCCCAGAAGCTGGTGATAAAAGCACCCAGTGAGAAGGGCCTCCTGGTACCTGAAGACCCAAGGATGCAGGGAGGTAGCTTGATGAGCCAACCTGGCTGACTTCCTCCTAATTATTACTGTCACGAATTACTGAATGCCTTCATCTCTACCCTGTTTGCCCTCAACTCTCCATCATCCACCAAGCCTACCATAGCAAACACTTCACTGCAGCCCTTTCTTCCAGCCTTACTTTCCCTGTGAGGTCACATATATGAAGCGTGTTGTCTCTCCACCACCCATCCTGCTGTTGCAGAGGACCAGCTAGTCAATCCAAGATGGAAAGAATGCAAAGATTTGGCTTCTTCTTCATATACATTGTTAAGTTGTAGACTATTAATTTAAGATATGTTACATTTGTTTACGCTCTGGAACATTTGTTTAATGATGCAAAGATGTGTGGCATTCTTTCATGTTGGATTTGTTTAACTCTGTGAAGCTGTGTTACTTTGCCTGTCTAAAACACCTGATTGGTCCAATAAAGAGCTGAATGGTCAATAGCAAGGCAGGAGAAAGGATAGGCAGGGCTGATAGGTATAGAGAATAAATAGGAGGAGAAATCTGGGAAGAAGGAACAAGAGAAGGAGAGGAGGATATCAGGGGCCAGCCACCCAGCTACACAGCCAGCCACAGAGTAAGAAGTAAAGAAAAGATATGCAGAAATAGAAAAAGATAAAAGCTCAGAGACAAAAGGTAGATGAGATAATTTAAGTTAAGAAAAGCTGGCAAGAAACAAGCCAAGCTAATGCCAGGCATTTATAAGTAATAATAAGCCTCTGTGTGTATTTATTTGGGAGCTGGGTGGCAGGTGCCCCAAAGAGTAAAGAGTAAAAACAACCAACTACAGTGTTATGTACCCTAAAGTCATTGCTTCACTTTTCTGAAAAGTCTGGACCCACCAGAAATACATATAAACTGTTTCTTTAAAATTAAGCTCATAAGAAAAAATTAAATTGATTTTGTCTGAATTAAACAAGCAATTAGTGTTACTATCAACGCTGCATCCTGAAGTATCCAAATTCCCAGGTGACAATGCCTCCACTGAGCAGATACCAGGAAATCTAGGAAATCACTGTTCCGTAACAGATTGTAAAACTTACAAGCTACGTGAAATGAGCGATAGTCTCATGTCAACCAGCTTTGGTTATTTGGAAGCAATTTCACGTTGGAACCACACATCATGACAGTGGGAACTCCAGACCTGCTGGGCTACCTGAAGTACCAGTGAGGTAAGGCTGTGACTGCTAAAGGCCACTGCAAGGGCACACAGCAGTATGAGGGCCGCAGGTTCTGTGACTGCAAGGGTATGTAGCAGTATGAGGGCCGCAGGTTCTGTGACTGCAAGGGTATGTAGCAGTATGGGAGCCTCAAGTACTGTAAGCATCTGCTGCAGAGAGAGGACCAACGGTTCCCAGGTGAGTGTCCCTGACTAGATCCTTCTAGGGAGCTAGGGAGCCATCTACCCCTGCCCTAGGCACATCAGGCTCCTGTTCTGCTCTCAGTAAGGCTGCTATCTCCAGACATTGCCTTTGACAGATCTGTGTTCTCCCATGAATTAAACTGAACCACCAACAGTTATGAAAAAGAGCCTTCTCAGACTTCAAAGCTGCCTCCCAACTGTGATGGTTTGGTTTAAATACAAAACAAATCTCTTCGTACAGAGGCTCTGGGGCCTGGGATGAGATTACACACCAATAAACCCATTATAAATTGAAAATATCACATCAAAATTGGCTTAATATTCAGAACGTCCTAAACATTACACCTTAGTCTTGCCTACCTCAAGTGCTCCCAGAACATTCTAGTCGATGACAGTTGGAGGGCATCGTCCAACATAAACCTACTTTATAACCGAGTCCCGGCTATTTTGTAATCCACATTAGTTCTGTCTCTCATTGTTGTGACTAAATACTTGAGGAAAACAACATCAGCAAAGGGCTTATTTTGGCTTCCAGTTCCAAGAGACACAGTCTATCACAGCGGCAGGGACATGAGGCAGCTGGTCCCACTGCACCATAGCCAGGAAGCAGAGAGAGATGAATGCTTGCGCTCAGTTTGCCTTCCTGTTTCTACGCAGCCTAGAACAGCCCATAGAAGAGACCATCCACCTTCAAGGTGGGGCATCCCATCTATCAATTAACCTAATCTAGACACGCCCTCCTAAGCATGCTCAGAGGATTGTCTCCTGGGTTACTTTAAATCCTGTCATGTTGATAATTAACATTAACCTTTAGGGCTGGAGAGATTGCTCAGTGGTTAGAGCACTTGCTGCTCTTGCAGAGGATGGGGGTTTGATTCCCAGCATCCACATAATGCCTCATAACCATTCTATCTCCAGCCCCAGGGGATCTGTCAGCCTCTTTTGACCTCCATGGGTACCAGGTCTGCATGTGTCACACATATGTACATGCAGACAAAACACCCATACACATAAAAATTAAATTTCATTATTTAAAAAAATATTAACCTGGCACCATTGAAAATGTACTGAGAGTCAAACCAAACAGTTGTGTGAGTACAGTTTGCACCATCGGAAGGACAAAGGGACATCACATCAAGCCACTGTAAGTAAGTAAATTACCTCTGTAACTTGCTGTTTACTCCCTCTGGACACTTCTGCAAACTTCTTTTAATTAAAAAATGGTAGCACCTACCACACCCAACCTGAAAGCTTAACCTGTCTCTCATGACCCAAACAAAAGAGAACTCTTGGGCCTGATTTATCTTGGTTGTGCCAGAACCCGGACCAATCCTTTTCATAATTTAAAAAAAAAAAAGAAATGACTTCAACATTAGAGGCCATGATTCATACTATAACGTCTCGAGACCCAGTCGCCCTTATGGAGCCCATTTCCCTTGTTCCGCGTCATCCCAGATGGCATACAGATGACCGTCTCATATAACACTTTGTCTTTCACAACAGCTGAGTCAAGCTGGATGGTTCAGGCCTGTGATCCCAGCAACAAGATGCTGAGGCAGGAGGACCACAAGCTCGGAGGGAGAGTCACTTCAAGCCCAGGCTAGGACATCATCCAAATACAAAATATTTTTCAAAGGGACCCAGGTTGACAATGTAGCACATGCAAGGCCCTGGATTCAGTTTCCAGTGCTGGGGGTGGGGAGACTGAATCAAAGGCCATAGCGCCTAGCTAAGATGCTTAGCTCTCCACCTCTTCCCAAATGTAGTGTGCAATTTACACTACCATGAATAAAACCTCACAGTACCAATTTATAATATCACGTTCATTCAAATATCGTTAGTATACAATACATGCTGTTAGCACCTTTTTAAATCATTATGAATTTATTAGTAGTAGTGCTGTTTTTCTTCATTTATTAATCTAATCACCTCAGTGACTGGAAGCCACTTGCTCAGTGGCTGATTTAAGCCTAGAATTAGAAACACAAAAAAAGGCAACGAAAACAAAAATACCTAGGGACAAATGTTCTGGTGTATTTATGACAGAGGAAGACTCTAATCTCTGGAAAGATATAAAAGTCTGTGTATACTGATAGGAAAATGACTAAGGCCCCAGCAGGTAAATGGAAACTGTGTCTTTCCTAAGGAGACTGGGGATGACAGAGGAAGAAATGAAAGAGGAAGATGTGTTGAAAACACTGGTGAACTATGCAAGCATGGCCACCAAATGGGTGGGCAGCAGACAGAAATACACACCAGAGATCGGTGCAGAGTCTCGGCTCCAGGGACAGATGTGGGAACCAGCAGAGCACAGAAGACACTGAGAAAGATCACTTAGACCACGGGTGCAGAAAGCATGCAAAGACAGAAGAGGACCAAGGCAAAGGAACAGAAACGTTCAGCACAGACAGCAAAGCGTGAGGAGGCACTTGTAGTAAGGTGAGAGGAAAATGAAGGGAGTGTGCTGTCTTAGAAGTCATGAAAGAGGGCTCCAAAAAGAGGGGGCACGGCTCTTTGCACAACACATATCAAGATGAGTCTAGAGATGGATCAACTGCATGGTGATATCTGCTTTTCTAATAGCTAAGTGGCATTGCCCTTATCTCCACACTGATTGGACTGTAAATACTTACAGGCAGAAATAACATGTAATTCTAGCTCACATTGTCCTGATATTCACAGAAGCTGCGTTCAATAACTACATTGTGATGTACGCCATTGATAGGAGGCTTGGAAGTTACCTGGCCAAATCTCCTCAACTCTATAAATAAGGAACCCCGCACCAAAGAGTGGTTAAACAGCGTTCCGAGAGTCCCCTTATTAATAAGTGGCTCTTTTGATAGAGACCTAGCCCAACACCTAGGATGTTGAGGCAGGGGAATCGCAAGTTCAAGGCCAGCCTAGAAAATCTATTGAGACTCTGTGCTCACTTCCCCCAGATAATCCCTGCCATTTATGCCACATCAATTCCTAATCTGGTATACCCTTTTACTTAAAGCCTGGATTTCATTTCATTTTATAATAGAGTCAATAGATAGAATTTTTTCTTTTCTATAGTCAGATTCATCCTCCTACAGAGAAGCCAAAGTTTGGGGTCTAAATTAGATGAGCTATGAACAGAGAGAAAATGCTGAGAGCAGCTGTCTCCATGTTGGATACAGATAAACATGTTCCTACATAACAAAATGCAGATGCCTCAATGATGGAGACTGAGGGAAGAGAGAGGCAGCCCTTGGAAGTGAAAGACTCCTTCACCCAATGCCTCTCACTCTTACTCAAAACCATCAAAGTTGAGCTTTTCAGCAGGAGAACAGAGCTGGTGAAGCAGTCAGCAGGAGGAGTGGCCTCTTTCTTCCCTTCTCCAGGTTCATACATCCCTGCTGCTCATCACTAGGCATGCTGCTGGAGATACTGACAAGTTACCTGAAGACTACTGTGAAGTGTACACTTCATTGTTAGTGACCCCAGCTTTACACACTCGGTATTTTGTTGTATTTTGAATGCCGGTCTAAATGACTAGCCAATTAAAAACAATCACGGTATTTCTTACCTTCCTAAGTTTTGCTGGCACCTGTGCCCAGCCCTGCCCCCACTGCTGTCTTTCCTTTTCCTGTACAGTAAGTCAGATGGATGATTGTTCCGATTTCATTTCTGTTGCTATGATAAATATATATATATATATATATATATATATATATATCCCAACCAAAAGCAACTTGGAGGATGTAAAGATTTGACTGACTAACAATTCTAGGCTGCATCAATTCAGGGAAATCAAGGTAGGAACTCAAGCAGCTCGTCACATCACGTCCACAGTCAAGAGCAGAGAACAATACATGTGCCCTGGCTGCCTGCTCTCTGCTCTTACATTCAGTGAGCTTTCTTCACTCTTTTACAGTACGTGTCCCAGCCCATGAAATGGTGCTGCCCACATCCACTGTGGATCTTCCCACCTCAATTAACAATCAAGACAATTCCCACACAGACATGCCCACAGGCCAACCTTATTTAAACAGTTCCTCAATTGAAACCCGTTCCAGCTAATTCTAGGTTGTGTCAAGTTGACAGTTAAAACTGATCAGCACAATGATTCACTATGAATATTAAATAAATCTGTAGGAAAACCACATATATTCTAGGATCATTTCCTACTGAGGCCACTCCACAAGAGGCTAATGGTACTGATCCCTTGACCCTGGGAGTGCACATTCTTGAGACATTATTGATGTATGTATCATAATTACATGGGGGAATTTCTTGGATTGTGAAATATACTATAATGTCTATATTCAGTCTAAAGATTTCCTACTACTTAGAATTAAATGCTGAAGCATGTCCTTTCCAATTCTCGACATAGAGAGAGGCAGATGACCAGAGCCCTTAGTGCATTGCCTTTAGTTTAGACAGATTTTTTACTTATGTAAACAAATCCAAGCAGAGAGATGAATCAAAATGGAAATTAACAATATGTAAATGAAGGAGACCACGGGGGTGTTTTAAAGAAATCTGCATTTTCATTTCCAGTTAAATTGATTTCACTTATAGCACAGGGAAAGAGATTTTGATCATACTTCCATCCATTATTTTTTGAAAGAGAGGCACAGCTGACTCCTAATTCTGAAAGTTTTTCCAGTCGGTACCCTTACCTCCAGAGAGCTCAACAGACTTGGCAGAATTACATGGCATTTGCCTTTTACCTACAAAAGAAATTACCAAAATGATGTCTCAAAGAAAGGACATAATTTACGAAAAATCTGGTGCACAGTTTGTCCAGGCAGTACTGACTGAACCTGGTCAATTCTAGTCCTTGAAGAGAACCTGTCCATGGGCAGTTGGCCCTTTAATAACATGCTCATGCAGGACTAGTCACCATCAGGTTTTGGTATCCTCAGTGATTAGGAGTGAATTCTCCCTTTGTTTTTTGTCCACCTCATGGGAAACTGAACCGAAACATTTCTCCAATAGTTGAGAATAGCTGGCTGAAATATGATTATCATTAACCCTCTCTGGGAAGAATGTTCCACAAGTCTCTCTCTCTGCCACACTGACTCTTGGTACAGGGCACAGCATGTAAAGGCTCTGAGACCTGAAATGCCATTGTATTGGACCAGCTCCATCACCTGCAGCAATGTGACAAGAACAACATCTGTGTCTCCTTCTCCTTGGTCTTATAAAGCTTCAGCTCATCTAAAAGGAGAAGCCAATGCCTCCTTTGTAACCATTTCCCACAAAATACATATAAAATCCTCCAAGAAAGAACAGAATCCCTTGAACAGATGGTGACACCCTGAGCTATGGATCTGACAGGCAAGGTGGTTTCACAGTATTGTCTATGTAGCTATAATCAGCAAAACCTTAACTTTACGTGAGGTGAAACATCTAGAACAAACTTAGGAATGTTGAAATTCAAATCCCTGGACAATATCCCCATGAGGCCTTTCCTGGATCTGAGAGTTGATTCAACTTCTCATCATTGGGCAGTTGACCCATCATACTGCCTGAGAAGTTAGAGTCCTGACTGAGCTCAAGTTCTGTTCCTAGAGCAGAGCTACACATTATAGGATGCTAAGAGTGTTCTCCATCTCTGGGACATGCTTCCTCACTACAAAAAGGGACTTCCTTTGTCGGATCCCTAGAAGAATTAAAAGGATAAAAATAGATAAAGCAATACAGTGCTTAATATTTAATCAGCCTTCAAAGACATTCTGAGAAGAGAAGAAGAAACAGGCTCTGCGGATGATGGAAGCCAGTAAAGGACATTCCTGGTTAGGGTCCTCTCCTTTGTTGTTGTTGGTTTTTTTTTCTGATTTTTTTTATTTGAAATTTGGTTTTATTTTATGGGCATGGGTGAGGTTTTGTCTACATGTATGCCTGTGCACCACATGCATGCAGTGCTCACAGGGGGCAGAAGAAGGTGTTGGATCTCCTGGAACTGGAGTTACAGGCAGTTGTGAGTCCTGTGGGTGCTGGGAATGGAATCCGGATCCTCTGGAAGAACAGCCCGTGCTCTTAACCACTGAGCCTTCTCCCCAGCCCCTTCTTTGAGCGATTTAAAGTGAAGACCCAGGAATCAGATCACCAACAGGAAATCCTTCAGTGTGGAGCCCAACAGGCCAGAGAGGAGAGTTGAGGTAGCATTCCATGCACAGAGTTAGGTGTTACCACATGACCTCAGTTCATAAAATGATGCTACATCCTAATGCTCATTAAATGTAGGGCTTAAAGTTAAAAACCAAGAAGTCCAGCTAGTTTTGAACTTAAAAAAGTTAATTATCTCTAAACCTATGTTTACTTTCCAGTTTTAAATGAAAACATCTAGAAATCCTGTAGCGGTGACGGCACATCGTGAAAACCAGCAATGGAAGACGGTAGTCTGCAGTACAGGTAGTAGCTAGAGTGCTCTTGGAGTGATGGAGCATGGGCACACATCACCATGGTTTGGATCTTGAATGAGCTCATAAGGAATCGTGCATTAAAGGCTTGGCACCCATACCATGGCGAAATTGAGAAGGTATGGGAACCCTCTGAGGGTGGGGTCTACCAGGAGGAATTAAGGGGACACTGGGACTCTGGATCTTTCCTGTCTCTTTCTTTGCTTCCCACACACCATGAGATGCGCAGGTCTCCTCTGTCGCATGCTCCCACCATGATGCATAACAGTGCCACGGGCCCACCGTGGCAGAGCCACATAGTCACAGAAGGGAATTACAAATCAATATTTCTCCCTCCTCAGTTCTTTATCTCCGGTGACTTGTCACAGAAACAGAAAGCTGACTAACATATGCATACATCTTATAAATTCATATTACATGATTAAAACTATCCCAAATGCTGTTGATGGGGCAAAGGAAAGCCCATCCCTCCACCCCTTCTCTAGTTTCTCTTGAATGAACTGGAAATATCAGATTATTTGGATAAAGGACTCACACATCTATTATGTTCATGGAGTCAACTACGTGATGTCATTACCTACAGGCCCAACATGATTCAGAGCCTTACACACAGAAGAGGAGAAGAATGGAAAAATAGATAATTTTGACATTTCTAGGGGATCATAAGTGGTCCAAGCTACAAAACCCAGCTTGTAGAAAGAGTACTGTTGGAGTCTGAGTGAACCCAAGGGACAGCTGCTGTCCCACAGAAGGCCATCTGGGTGTGAAGAGTTTCCTTCACACTCTCCTTCAGGGAGAGAGAATATGATGTCAGAGTGCAGACAGAGAAGAATTATCTTCTTGCTGACAAATGACTGTCAGACTGGAGCCTCCAGCATCCGATGACTGTTCGAGGCTTTGTTTAAATCATCCATGTACTGTGGTGCCATACTTTGGGAGTGAGAGTCCCCAGGCTCCTTAATTGTAAACATAGAGATGGACTTAGGAAGGGGAAACGAAAGTGCCTTAGTTTCATGAAGAGAACATGGCAGGCAAATAATGTACTTTGTAAACATTTCCATTGATGTTTATAATATTGTTTAGGTGGTATACACATAATTGCATAGCATATCTTTTAAAAGAAACTAGTTGTTTCAATAGGGTAAGTTGCTAATTATCTCTGATAATACATGTTAAAAAATGATAACATCTCTGAAAGATTGCTCTGCAATGGTTTTCAAAATCTCAGTTACATCTAATCCTCAAATAGCTGAGTATGACTGCCAGGCTCCTAATAGCAGACCAATAACCAAAGAGAATACTTCCTTTTCAGTTGGGTCCACCATTCTACATACATGCTTTCTGCAGTCTCTGAAAATACTAGATCGTATAAGCTCTGCCTCTGAGGTTTTTCTAAGCACTGTAAGTGATA
This sequence comes from Peromyscus attwateri, assembly GCA_902168425.1. Lineage (NCBI taxonomy): Eukaryota > Metazoa > Chordata > Mammalia > Rodentia > Cricetidae > Peromyscus > Peromyscus attwateri. Next base: position 37,464 of record CABHPP010134738.1, read on the forward strand.
ATCCCATTGAGAAGCTGTTTTTATTAAGAAGTTTTGTCAATATGGGTTTGTTTTAAGACACGTGAAATCCATTTGAAATTTTCCATATGCAGTTATGCCTATTTATGAGGGTAGGTAGTGTGGGAAACACCTTTAGCATTAACAATTACCATTAAATACAGCTTTTGGTGCTATTAAAGACGTAGAAGAGACCCTCAAGCAAGATGCAAATTGACATTGGTCACCTCTGTGCATTAACATTATGGTTCATTATGCCTCGAGAACAGAGTTGATTTTTTTTAAATACCTGAAAGCTACCCTTCTCATCCCAATCCTGCAATAAACATCTTTGAGTGGAGGCAAAACCTCTCTTCTGCAGGCTCAGATGCAAGGTGCTGGCTAACTAGCCCACAGGAGCCCAGAGCATCTCACCTGACTCTCGGAAGAGCTTCGTTTGTGCAGGTTTGGGCTACACTAAACATTTGGTGCTGAAAATTACAGCGGCAAATTGAGGAACAAGAATTACTCTCTTCTGATTTTCTGCCTATTTGAAGTGAGTATGTGCCAGACTTAGATTTGCTCTTTATTTGCAGTGTTAATATAAGACTCCCAAGCTAAGAGTCTTTATCTTCCCCTTCTCTAAAAATGCTTTGCATATTAATAGGTGGGCTGGTCTCTATGTCAGGCATGTTTCAATGCCTATGTCTACCTAACAAAAGGATGCAACGGATGTGTTGAGTCAACCAGAATTTGAACAGACAACATTTTAAAGGAAAGGCAATTATGAGATTATGTGGCTGGTTGACTATTTCACATGTAATATGCATCAGAACACTGGAATAAATAAACCAAAGGGTTTTATTGAGGGCAACACGAAACTGTCATATTTGTCCTGGTTGAATGCATTCCTCTGTGTTGATCTGTTTGTTCTTTTAGAATGTTGAGAGGAGGGGGGAAATTCAAGCTGATTAATCATGTTTTTCTCTGAGTTTGTTTTTTGAGTCCCAGGGTTCAGTATTTACCTAAAGGAAGCCCCGCTGCTGTTAAATCACCCATCCGTGTTTGTCTAGAAGTGGTTTCATATAAAGCTAAACCCGTGTTTTGCAAAGGCTGTTCACCCTCCTGAACCTGTACCTGAAGTCGCTGCCTCCATCATCGGTTTGTAGTTTAGACCTGGTCTTCTGTAATGTCCCCCCGCCCCCCGTGAAAGAAGATCAGAAAATGAACTGATAGACCTAGCACAGACTAACTGGGTTGTTTCTTCTTTCTCTTCAAGCTTCACGCACTTCTAAGGAGGGCAAACCTTGACCATGTAACTGCAAGAAGGAAAATGAACGGCCTTTGTACTCACTAAGTTGCAACCAGTACTTCTCTTTTTCTTCAAATGGCAAAAATGCTAAAAATGTTTTTATTTTTCTTAGTTTTGAGAACTATGAAGCAGTCACTTTAAAAAAATTATTTTACCATGATCATAAATTTGGAAGACTGAAGGCCAAGCTACTGAATCCATTTGTGAAGAAACTCACAGCGTGACCTTTCCAATCTTGCCAAAGCAGGGAGAAAAGAAGTCAGGACTCGCTCAGATGAGATATAGTAAATTATAGTGACTTATTCAGGCCACCAAAAAGACCATCTCCCCAATAAAAACTCAAGGGAGTCGACCTTCCAGGATGTAAGAAAAATTTTGGGTTTGAGCAGTGGAGAGGCTAGGTCCATACAGGTACACTCTTGATCCTTACTGTTATCAGTGGCCAGGAGCACCAAGGCTAACTGTCTAAATGGTCTGAGCTCTCTTTCCTAAGCCCTCAATTCACAACCCTTCAGCTATTTGATTTCAAAACAAGCTCTGTTTTGATTCAGCTCCTTTCCACCCCAAGTTTGGATGGTGGGAACAGGCCTCTATTTTGCCGGGCGGTGCTCCCTGCACACCCCTGCCTATTCACCACATTTCCTCTCAGAAGAGATAAACATATCCTTGTCTTCCACAGCTGTTCCTCCAGATGGTCCTGAACCAGGACCAAAATCAGCTTCTCTGTGCTCTCACTGTGGTCTTCTTGGGAACTCTTGTGAGAATCACTGCCTTCCCTGTGTGATCCTACATAACTCCAGAGCATAACAGGACGGAGTCTGTTTCCTTCTTCAGGACTTCTGCCTTCCAAAAGCAGGCTGGGGCCCCCAGCCTCCTCAGCAAGGGAGAAGCAGCCCAAGATCAAACAAGAACAATTGGTACCAGCTACAGTGGGGCAGAAATACCCCATCAAGGAGATGCCGGTGGAGGAAATCCGAGAGCTGGCTTGCTGTTGAATTCAGCGTCCTTTACTGTGGGGTGACTTGTGGTCTGTGTGGTTTTTAGACATAGTTCAGTTTTATCTCATCTTACTCTGTGATCTTAAAATTATTTCATGCATAGAAAAAGAAAATCTTAGGATGCATATGAAATAAGGATCCTTTGGTCTGAAAGTGCCAGATAGCCACTCAAAGTAATTTATATAATAAAGCACAGAACACGACAGAGTATTGACTCCCATAAAGTCTACAGAGCTGCATTCGACTCTACCACAGGGTAAATGTTTACCAGATATTTCTATTATGTCATCACATTTCTGCCCTCTGCTCCCCTGTGTTGTCTTTATTCTCAGATAGCCTCTCTCTGTATGTATCAAAGCCGACCTCCAGAGCCAGGCTGACATCATCCCTACAGCTAGCGAACCCAGCAGGAGGAAGGATGCCTGGGGCTTAACGTGGCTAGAATCAAAACCTGAACTAATCACTTGAATGGGATGTTCTGGCCAAGCCAGGTCACTGCCCACAGGTCACTGTGGCATGATGACGTGGTGATCAGACCCCACAAGCCACGTGAAACTAGCTCCCTGCTGAAGAAAGGAGTTAATATCCCTTTAAAGGTAAGAAAAGGAGGGATGAAGAAATGGCTTGGCAGGAGGTGGGGGGTGAGGGGTGGGGATTAAGGCCACTTGTCATTCTTGCAGAGGACCCTAGTTCAGTTCCCAGCACCCACATCAGGCACCTACAGCCATGTGTAACTCCAGGTCTGAGATCCAAAGCCTTCTTCTGGATTCTGGGGCACCTGCACTCACATGTTCATACCCCTCCCCCGATACCCACATACTTTAAAAATAACAAAAAATAAAAGCATTTTTAAAAAATGAATAAAGGAGGAGATCCTTTCAAGATGCACTGTAGACTCCACACTCTTGGAAAGGGAGGTAAAAGCCCCTACAGTGCTGGGATCCATGGCGCCTGAATTGACTCAAACCCCAGAGAATGCCCCAGGAAAGGCAGATAGGAACACGCCATCACACCTGCTGAACGGCAGAGAGTGGCAGGCGAGCCAAGAAACAACTCCTAGAAGCTCTACAAGTCAATTACACACCAGCTGCTGGAGGGTTTGATTCACTCAGCCACAGACAGCCCCACAAAGCTGTTAGAGAAAGTGTCTCTCTGAGTGATGGATTGTCAGTATTTGACTTCATAATCATAAAATGTTTGTTACTCAGTCTAATTTGTGATTAAAGTATTCTAAAATACAGTTCAAGTTTCCTCACCATCTTAAAGAGGGCATTTCCGTGGGATATAATGACCAAATCGTCATTGCAGACTTCAACTATTATGATGGATAGCAATATAATCACAGCCAGGGTGCTTTCACATGTCCTAAATTTACAGTTCATGTCTGCTTTTGTCGTTTTCCTCTTGCATGCTCATTTGTCAAGACAATATGAAAACTGAAATGAAACAGTACTTTGAACAAGATGAAAGAGCACCCATCTACAACATCGCGTCTCTTTCGATGTGCCCTGCTGTCTTCTTTGATTTTGCATATGTATGTATGTGTATAAATGAACGTTTGCATGTGTGGAGGAGCATGCGTGTGCTGGTGTGCATGCATGCATGGGTGCCTGTGTGTATGTGGATGCCACAAGTTGACCTCCAGAGTCTTTGTCAATCACTCTCCACTGTATTTAAGGTTTCTTGCTGAACATGGAGTTCACTGATTCAGCTCGTCGAGCCAGCCAGCTGCCCCAGGATCCCCTGTCTCTGCTCCCCTGAGTCACTACACCTAGCTAGCTTTTACACGTTGATGCTGGGGATCTGAACTCTGGTTCTTATGCTTGGGAAGCAAGTGCCATACCCACTGAGCCATCCCCAGTATCCTCTGCTGTCTTCTTGTCAACTGCTTCAGAGGACCACGGCTGAGAAATCAGACCACCAGTCACCATGAGAACAAGTCACACTACCCATGCGTCTCTGTAAATGAGCTTCTGAGTATACTTATTACTGATGACGGCTTTGGCAGGTGGCTGAAATATTGAGAAATAACATTGTAATGGGAAAACATCTGATTGGTAACAACATTGGCACAGCAAGACAAAGGCTGGAACGAGGCAGCTTATCTGTGTGTTCTTCCTCCTCCCACAGAGCTTGACAGGTGGAAGCAAACAGGCTGGGCTTTAATTCAAAGGCACAGTGAATTTGCTGTGTCCCCATAAACAGGTCCTCACCTCCAGCGGGCTTCTTCAGTCCACTCCCTTGTACAACGCAGATATGAAAAGCCTCTGTGGAAGCTTTTATGGTGGCCTGGTAAGATACTGTTTTGAAGTTCTGGTCACAGGTACTTGGAAATGATGTTCAAGTTATTATTGACATTTTTGTGGCTGTTGTCACTGCTGCTTGGATCCAGTAGATACCAGTCACATGACAGGAAAAATGGACTAGATTTCAACAGCAGTCACTTAGGCAGAAGGGAGCACTATGTCTTAGGAATATTGAATCTTCTTTAACTACTTTCTGACCCTGCCAGAGGTAAAGAAAACAACTGCAATTTTTTTTCATCTCAAAAATTAAAAAAGTAAACTCTAGCATACATAGAATTTATTTGTACTTACTCTTCCGGGGGTGATGTTTGCAGTGTGGATGGTGATGGACCAATGATAAGAAGTTAACACAATACTGTCTTGAAAAGTTGGGCTCTACGTCAGTGGTTATAAGGTAAACCCTTGGGAAAGGACAGTGTCCCACATTCCAACCCATTGGCACTGCACATAGCCTCTCGCAGGTGGTGAATCAGGTTCTGAGGAAGAAACCCTGATGTGGGACAAAAGCTTTCTTAGGGAGACATCACACCCACGTCTACTCACCCCCATAGGAGGCCCACCACAGACCAAAGTAAGAACACCACCAAAGTCCAACTTGGGAAGCCAGTGAGTATTATTAGTTACATACAGGAATGTGGGTGAAGGGTTACTTAGAGGAGCAGAAATGATTCATAGACAGCTGCATCACCAAAGCCCACCCCAGCATGGGTGACAGCTCACAGAATCTGGGAACCTGGAGCACACTGCCCAACCTGCAGACAGCTCATCAAGTTGGAGGGCTGTCCTTTCCTGGTGTCTCAGTTGGTCTAAGCCTCTTCTAGGCTCCTGGGCTGGGTTTTGCTTCTTCTGGCAGCTGGTCTGTTTGAGAAACTTCCTTACAGCTTGGCTTTTCCGGTTTACTCTGGCTGGGCGGGGCCTAGTGAATCTGGTCAGGTTTAGGGACTTCCTGAAGCTATTCTGAGCTGTTTACCTTCCTGCTTAAGGAACTTCACTGTAGGATAGAATGTTTCAATCTCAGAGGAAACAAACAAGCAAAACCGCTGGTCATTGAACCATCAAACACCTATGCTCCAAGATCAAGGACCTGTGCTCTTTCTAATCAACTACCTGAAGGTGCAGGATGAAGTGACAGAGTCGTGGTTCTGGTCCTCAGTTCCATCTTTTAAGATATATTTTTTAAAAGATGTATTTATTCATTACTTTAATGTGTGTGTGTGTGTGCATGAGTGTGCGTGTGTGTGTGTGCATGTGCCTGAGAATATTTATGTACACCACACCCATGTAGGTGCACACTGAAGCCAGAAAAGGGCATCAAATCCCTTGGAACTGGAGTTATAGGCAGTTGTGAGCCACCCCACATAGATGCTGGGAACTGAACTCCAGTCCTTTGCAAAACTAGTAAGTGCCCATAGCCACTGAGCTCAGCCCTTTCTCTCCAGCCCTTTCTGCCCCTTTTTAATAGGGTAGTTTGTTTTGCTATTGGATAGTTTGGTTTCTTTATGTAATTTGGATATTGGTCCCTTATCAAGCTATGACTTAACAAGTATCTTTCCTGGTGTTGGGGTGGGTTGGCTCTTTGGGACTGTTTCAACTGTGCATAGGAAGCCTTCTGGTTTGATGCAATCCTGTCTAATTTGCTTCTATTGTCTATGTTTTGGGATCGAATCCAAGAAATGACTGCCCAGACCTGAATTGTGGAGCTTTCTCCAGATGTTTTGATGTTTTAGAGTTTCCCATGTTAATCCATGTTGTGGTGACAAGGGATAAGTCAACTGCATTAGTTGCTTCCACAGCTCTGTGATCACAGTGCCTCACAGAAGCAGATCAGAGGAAAAGCCTGGGTCACCTCAGTTTCCTGGGGTTCGTACCACCGTGGTGTGGAGGGAATGGCATGGTAGACAAGGTGGTGCCAGTACCCAGAGGGCTTTGTCTCTCTCCCTTTTTATTTCATCTGGGCTCCTACTCCATGGGATGCTGCTGCCCAGGTCAGAGTGAGGTTTCCTCCTGAGTTGATCCTCTCTGGAAATACCACAACACACCCAGAGGTGTGCCTCCCCAGCCTCCTCAGTGATTTTAAGTCAATTAAGAAAAAAAAGGAAATTAGCTATCAGAATAAGAGTGTTCCTTCTTCCTTCTGCATGTGAATATTGGTCCTCCAGAGCAGTTTGTTAGAGAGATTTTTTTTTCTTTTCCTATTATATGTCTTTGGAACCTTATTAAAAAGCATTTTATTATAGATATATGGGTTCATTTCTTGGATCTCCAACCCTCTTCTACTGCCTAAGACCTGGCTTATGTCAGTACCATGCTGTGGTTATTACTAAAGCTATATTAGTCAGCTTTGCATCACTATAACAAACAGCCTGGGGAATCTAAGTTATAAAATACGGAAGGCTGATTCAGGTCGATTCAGGTCATGGTTTTAAGAGTCTCTAAGACATGTTACCTGCATGGGCTCAGTTCTGGTAAGGATGACAGAC
>CABHPP010134739.1:0-10549 GCA_902168425.1 Peromyscus attwateri
CCCTCCCCCTCCCCAGCCTACAGCAAACGCAATCTTTGTCTTTCCCATGACTTTAGCAATGTTGCATGCTGGAAACCCGCCCATTTCCCTCCCCTGTGCAATACACTCTACTCACACAACCACCAGCCACTTGCTCTGCTTCGCCAGGCCCAGGAGGGTGAAGAGACAAACCAGAAGCACCAAGAGCAGCAGGAGAACGTAGGCCAGCCACCTGCAGGAAGAAGGGCCAAGGCTGTGGACCTCAGGAGGCCAGCAGGACCTCAGGGTCACCCCAACCTGATCCTGCAGCCTCTCTGCTGCTCCGTGAAGTTCATTGGTGAAATGGTGCATGGCTCACAAGACTCTGGAGTGCTCTGTAGCATAGGTCCTGGAATTGAAGCACCTGGGACCTACCCTGACCACATCACACAGAAGTTCTGTGGTCGTGGACACGGGCAGTGGCCTCTCTGAATAGGATCCTTGAGCCAGCACTATAGGGTGTCAGTTACCTGGGACCTTATTGCACACTTCAGAGGTATGATGTCTAGGTCTCAATTACTCAATTAGCCATGTAACCTATTTGCCTCAGTTTCCCTACTAGTAACCTGAGTGGCATATCAGGATCAACTTCACAATCTGTTATCAGGTGAATGAATGGACACCTGTAAAGGTCTTAGGAGAGTGGGCTTGTGGGTGAAGTTAATGTTAGCTAAATCACCATCCAGGGGAAGCTTTGAATGCTCCATAATATGTAATTAAATAAGTAACACACCAGGACTGCAGGGGGAGATGCACGGAAGGCCCAAACTCAGTGCTCGGCACATTGCAAATGCTCAATAAAGTGCCACTCTCAGCAGTCCCCATGTGACTGTGGTTTGCGCTCTCTGAGACGAGCCCCTGGCCACGCCTCCATGGCCCCAATGCATTTGCTGGGCCTCTCTATACCAGACACGTTCACAGAGCATCTGCTGAGCATCATTTTCACAGTCACCTCTACCTCCCCGACCAGACTCTTGGGATCCTAGGTTTGACCATGAACCTGTGGCCCTTGGACCTAGGCCTGACTGCCTCCCACTGTTTGATCCCCAGGATGCACCCTCTGCTGGGATTGTTTCAGCCCCAGTGTGCTCCTACCGAGGAGCCCGGCCTCCCTGCTTGGGAACAGGAGACCCGGGGTTGTCAGCTGAATGCAAGAAGTAATGAAATAACTGTGAGTGGATCAAGCTTGGTCTTGCTGGCTGCAGAGATGGATGGCTGCCTCGGAGGGCTTCACAGCTTGTTCCTCCCCTGCAGTGTCACCTTTTAGCGTGGCCCTTCCAAACACTCGGACACCAACTGCCTGCCTGTCCCCAGACAAGCCCCCTTCCCATTTTATCTGCTCCAAAGCTCTCATGACCCACCTCACAGGAAATGTGTTTGCTCTTTAAAAATGTTTTTACTTTATATGGATGAGTGTTTTGCCTACATGTAGGTGTGTCTACCTGGTGTCTGCAGAGGTCAGAAGAGGGTGTTGGATCCCAGGGAACTGGAGTTACAGATGGCTGTGAGCTGCCATGTGAGTGCTGGGAACCGAACCTGGGTCCTCTGTAAGAGCAGCGAGTGCCCTTAACCACTGAACCATCTATCTAGTCACTCCTTCCCCCCCCCCACTACCCCAAGACCTGTTGATGCCTCTGTGAACATAAAGCCTCACACATGCTAGGCAGCCAACTCTAACAAAGTCATGTTTCCCAGCCCCTCAGGATTGGATTCTAGGTAAATGTTCTACCAGAGCCACAAAACCAGCCCCTCATTGGGGAATTCTAGGCATGGACTCTACCACCAGAGCTTTACTCCCTAGCCCCTCACGGTGGACTCCAGGCAGGGGCTCTACCACGGAGTCACACCCTTAGCCCCTCACAGGGAGATTCGAGGCAGGGGCTCTACCACCGAGTCATACTCTCAGTCCCTCACCAGTCAATTCTAGGCAAATATCCTTCCATTATCCATAGCCTTGGCCTTGTTTTGACTCTTTAGTTTGAAACAATGTCTCACTAAGTTATTCAGACTGGCCTTGAAATTACTCTGCAGCCCAAGCAGGCAGGCCTTGAGTTTTCATCCCTTTTACTTCAGCCTCCAGAGTAGTTGAGATTACAGGCCTGTTTCCTATTGCTCTCCTGACTGAGAAGAGTCCTCCCTGGGTGGGATTTCCTGTGTCATTCCCCAGCTTGGCATATCTGTACTTGACTATTTCATCAATCACTGTGTGTTCTTTGTTTCAGACACTCAAGGTTATTAACTAACTTTCCACAAGGCATTTTGAGCTGTGCATGAAAGGACTCACTTTAAGGTGGGAAAACCAAGGCCAAGGCATGGAAAGAAACTTGTTGAATCCTGTACATATACAGAGTGGCCTCTTAAAGCTGAGGTTCCTAATCATATGCACCGTCTCTCTCCAGATGTTAAGTAGTTGCACAGTGAACACAGCTGCCTCCCAGATAATCTAATTTTAGATAAAGCTAAGGTTTGCTACTTGATGAGTCTAGTTACTACGGTGTGTTATGTGATTGATTTGCTGAGTGAATGAGTCAAGGAACGGCTGAGTGAGTGAATGAATGAGAGATCATTGAGGGGGTATGTAAGTATGAGGATGGGCCCTTAATCTCTGGATCCATCCACAGAGCTGTGTTTGTCAGCCTGGTCTTATATTCACAACTGGGCAATTCTCCATAGTGGGGCTGGCCTATAGGATGCTGAATAGCATCCCTGCCTCCACCTGCCAAGCGACAGTAGCTTCTCGTCTAACCAGTGGGACAAACAAAACTGTCTCCAGATCCTGTCCCCCACCCCCACCCCCACCCCCAGGGCCTAGTCTGGGACTGCGATGCTTAAAACAGTAGGGAAGTCCTGTCCCTACCTGTACTCCTCCACAAATGTCACATCTTCAGCCACCTGCACTGGGCTGAGGGACACTCCTTGCCAGAAGGCCAGTCCCTGCAGGTGCTGAGCCGCAGCCTCCGCCTGCCTCCGGGCTCCCCGGGCGGCGGCCACCAGCTCCACGCGTTCTGACAGTACTTCCTCCAGGGTGGTCAGCTCCGTCCTCACTGCCTCACCCAGCCTCTCCACTGTTTCCAGCACCTGGGGAGAGGACATGGTCTCAGGCCCCCGGGGTAACCTTTTCCACAGCCTGGGGGTGAGGCTGAAGGATGGGGTCTCGGGGGTGAAGCAGGGATGAGGAGTGTGAGTTGCCAGCGATCTGGGGTTCGGGGCATCTGAAGACTGGGGAAAGGGTTCCCAGGTCCTGTCATCTGCTCTAACTGGTCAGGGGCTTGAGGGCAAGGTAAAGATTCTAAGCCCAGCATTGAAATTAAGTCAAAATGGAAGAGTGAGTCTGAAGTCTGCATCTGCCTTTTTTGAGTCTGGGATCTCAAATCTGATTCCTTGGCTCTCCACAAGTAGGCACCAAACTGCAACACCCGTATCTCAGCCCTGAGCTCTGGAATCCTGGGGTACAAGATCTCTCAGTGTGTGTGTGTGGGGGGGGGGTCCCTGAGCTTGCATTTGGGCCAAGTGTAGGGTCTGTAGCCTTGGATCTGGCCTGAAGACAGGGACTGGTGTCCTTGGTGTTTTGTCTCTGGCTTGGGATATAAACTGAAGTGCAGGCCTGGGCCTGGATCTGATTCTTCACTCTCTGTGTCTGAATCCTCTAGATCCAGCTCCAGGTTGCAGGGTTGGGGTTGAGCATAGGGTCTAAGGTCTGCAGGTCTGAGTTTGAAGTTCTGCATCTGGGGATTAGGTTTCTGGTCTGGGATCTGCTTTGATTTTGGCTCCTTTTGTTCCTCAGCAGGGGACCACGATCCCATGGGGAGACCAATTGGGGTATGAGTCTGCAGTCTGGCCAGTGGCTGGCCCCCTCACCAAATCATCAATGGTGCTGAGCGTGTGGTTGGCATGCAGCAGTGCTGAGCTGAGCTGGGACACCCCGTCGCTGGTCTCGCTGTTGCCATAGAAACCAATGCCAATGCCCGCACTGAGAGAAGAAGGAAGAAGAAATACCAACCCATCTCAGACCCTGGAGGGCAGGCACCATGCCTCCACGCGGCACCCATCCTCCCCTTTACTTCCTTTGCCTATCCAACTCTGCATCCACCCTATTGGTTCATCCTCCGTGGGAAAAAGAACAGCTCAAGGTTGGCCTCCACCAGTTGCCAAGGTAACCTGAAGACCTCACTCCCCCAGCTGGAGAGACGTCATTGTGATGCTAATGGTGGGTGGAGTGGTGGAAAAGAAGGAGCCCCCCAGATTTAACTCGCACCTCCCCAGAATGGAACCCTGGTTTTTGCCTAGCCCTGGATAAAAGGTTATCAGTTCCTAATTATGATCAGCTCACAACCCACTCCTGCATCCTTTGCCAAAACATCCTGCATTCACAGCCTTGTCTTAGGAGTCATTAGGCCATTCACACCTGTCTCTTCCTAGCCCAGGTGGTCCTTGCCCCTGCCTCCTCAAAGTTCTTAGGAGCACAAGGTCCCTAGCCCCTATTCTCTTGTAAAAGACATTGTGGCTGGAGCTCTCAGCCTTCCCCTATGCTGCCCAGGGATCCAGGCATCCGGCCAGCTGGAAGAGGAGAAAGAGAATGTGGGAGGGAGGGCTGGAGGCCAGGCCAGGAGCTGGGCCCCTGTCCCTGCCCAGCCAACACACAGACTTCCATTGTGGAGCTTGAATATGGGGACCCACTTTCCTCCCTGAGTCTGTGCCTCGCACTGGAGGGGGCGAGAGCCTGATGCCCTCACAGTTCCCAGCCTTGGGCTAAACAGGCCCCCACCCCATCCCTTGGATGGGAGCCTACTGCCCCTGCCCCATTGTTCAGAACCCTACAAAGCTCCTCTTGTTCCCAGGCTCTGAGGGGGCTGGGGCCGTGTCTCTCCCCCACTGGGTCTTTGTCAACGTCCCCCATCCACCCCCATTCTGGAAAGCCTGATGAGAAAACATCTTGGATATAGGGCGCCCAGCCCCCGTATACTCCCAAACACACACCCTCTTCTTCCCACAATGAGGAAGAGTGGCCCAGAGCCCAGACTGGGGTGACTACTCCAGGCCATACCCCCAGCCCCCCAGCTGGCTGGAGGGGACACCACATTCCTATACGGCTCCTGATGACCATGCATGAGGTCCCCAGCAGGTCTCAACCCCCTCAAATCCTTAGCCCTCTCAGAGGTGACATAAGTCAGCAAACTAGCCATGACCTAGGAGGAGTTGGACTCAGAGTCAGTCAGCAATCTTGCTGTCAAGTTCACTGAAGTTCCTATGGAGTTCCTATGGAGGGTCCTGGGGGGGCACTAGGGAGGGTTTCTTTCTCCATGAGTCTGAATCTCCACTTGCCTCTTTTTTTTTTTTTTTTTTTTTTTCCGAGACAGGGTTTCTCTGTGTAGCTGTGTGCCTTTCCTGCAACTCACTTGGTAGCCCAGGCTGGCCTCGAACTCACAGAGATCCACCTGCCTCTGCCTCCTGAGTGCTGGGATTAAAGGCGTGCGCCGCCGCCGCCACCACCACCCGGCTCCACTTGCCTCTTAAACTGGGTGGGCTTAAAAAGTCATTTTCTCTTCCTCCCCGACCTTCCCTCATTCAGAACCAGGTGTGGCCAGCTTGAGCACAGCTCTTATCATGAGAAAGACTCAGACCCTGCCTGGGTATGGTCTGAGCAGGTGCTGCTGCTAGTGACCCTGTGAGGCCTGTTGTTTCCCTGACTGGAACTGTGGCTCCAGTTGCAGAGTGCCGAGGCTGGCATGTTCAGTGTCTGGCACACGGGAGTTATGCTTGGTTGTTGAATGAATGAGCTCAGTGAATGAATAACTCTTTGATCAGTGTTAACACAGAGGACACCCGCCCTGGACCCAGGAGCTGTGCACTCTCTAGTTTCCGTGTAACTGGGGTACGGGTAATACTGCAAAACCCACTTTAAAGATGTGGAAACTGAAGTCTGGAGAGAATATCTCACTCCCCTGAGTAGTGAGAGAACCACTGAAAACCCCAAACCTGTCCCAGGCTTTCAGTTCTACGCCCAGGCTGGCTGCTCGGTCCTCCTTAAGCCTCTAACCCTCCACTCACCAAGCAGACAGGCACTCGCAGTGCCCAGGGATTCTCTCCCCTGACTGCGCCCACACCCCAAGGTTATCGTGAGGAAGGCTGACTGCCAGCGTAAAGAGCTCTGGCCCCCACTCCCCACCCACCCTGGGGCCCCATTACCAGCCCACGAGAAGGGCAGCGATGCAGCTCCAGGTGACACAGCCTCCTCCTGGTGGGGGACTCTTGGCCCCAGGGGGTTCTGGGGGCCTGCAGCAGCAGAAGCGGATGAGGTAGACAGCGATGAAGATGAGGCTCAGGCCCAAACCCAGCCCAGCCAAGGCTGCCACCAGCAGCAGGGCCTGAGGAAGAAGTGATGAGAAGCCTCAGAGAGTACTTTCATGTCCCAGACAAGAAGTTCCCCCGCAGCTGCAAGGAGGCAAAGCCCAGTCCTTGATGGTGTTCAGGTTGTGGAAAAAGATGAGATACCTATTCTCTCTCCTATTAACAGCTGAGGCCCATCCAGAATTTAGGGTTAGGTTGCTGGAGCCAGCATCCAAGTAGGGGACCCAGGTTTTAGGTTCCAGCCCTGGACAGTTCTTCCTAGGTTGTGTGGCCTCAAAAGGCCCCCCCTCTCTCTGAACCTTGGTTTCCTCCTCACTGCGACTAGGCAATTGGAATGCCACACGTCCCAAGGACTTCCTGAGGTTCCCTCTGAACTGTACGGCACGGCACGGCACGGCACGGCACGAAGGGGCAGGAAGGCTCCCATTTCCACACTTCAGGAGAGCAGGAGAGGCAGCCTTCTTTACCGCCTCTCCCTCCTGCTGCTGAGCTGAGCTCATACACCCACCACAGTTGAGTCTGTCACCCCAGGGCTGGGGCTGGGGACAGGGTGCTGTGACAGCTGTGTGTGTGTGTGTGTGTGTGTGTGTGTGTGTGTGTGTGTGTGTGTGTGGTGTGACACATACACACAAGGCTCAGAGTCAAAGACAAGAAAGAGGGAGGTAGAGATGAGATACACAAAACACCAGAGGGATCAAACCAGAGACAGGGGAGAGATGGGGAGAAAGAGAGACAGACAGAGAGGTGAAGAGACACATACAGAGAAAGAACCATATAGAGAAAGAACTATAGAAGAAAGGAGACTGACAGGGCAGTGTATACTGAGACCCAAAGGACGGAGGAAAGGTAAGAGAGGCAAAGGGATGTTAACAGCTGGGAACACCTTGCAGAACAGAGTGGCTCTGAGCTAGGTTTGGCACTACACCCCTGTAACCCCAGCATTCTGGAGGCTATGGCAGGAAGATCGCCATATTTTCAGGCCATTCCATGTTACATAAACTCCAGCCAGCCTGGACTACAGAGCGAGGCCGTGTCTCAGTCAATTATAGAATTGTGGGCTCTGCATGTGGTAGGGTCTTTCGGGAGACCTGTGTCACGTGTCTTCTCCGAGGCCCAGAGCTGGACAGGATTTACCTGGAGCCACACAGCAGGACAGGGGCAGTATGAGGTCTGGAATCACAGCCCTGCATTCCCAGGGACTACAGTCCCCAAACCCTAGCCTATCTCCCTGTCCTCCACATCACCTGTGGGAGTGACAAATGTGTGCAGTGTTTATGTGGCTGTGAATTTGCCTTCCACCAGATGAGGGCATATGGAGTGTGAGTTTAAGGTGTTTGTGTATTATTATGCTGCATGTCTGTGTGCAAGAGAATGCTTGTGGGCATTAATGTTTTCTGAACATAGCTTCTTCAATCAGTGAGGGGTGTTGGGTGGACTATGTGAGTGTATGTGTGACTTGGGGTGAGTTTGAGTTTGTGTGTGGGGGGGGAGGTAGATGTGTATGTGTGTATGAGGGTGCCTGTATGTGTGGTGGTGTACACATGAGGGTGCTGTGCATATGTGACTGGGCATGTGATCCTGAAGGTCCTGTCCCAGAGTCCCTCGTAGTGTGTCATTTCTATGAAGAAGAATGTCCCGGGGATGGGACTGTGTGTGGCCCAGCTTTGACTCTGACTGCTGAGGGTCAGGTTGAGCAAACTGTTCTAAGCGTCTGCAGTGGTGCTGGGAGCCCACGGGGGATTCCTCGTGGCTGAGGAGCTCTCCAGAGCCATAAGCCCCGTGAGTCTGTTTGGGAGTGGGTGGACCCACCGGCTGGAGGCTGTGATTGTGTAAGTAGCTGTGGGCGAGGGGATGGCGGTCCCCGTTTGGAGGGGAGAGGGGGCGGGTGGAGTAGGCAGGGAGGAGCCGCTCAGGCTGTGCCAGCCATGACCCAAATAGCAAGCACACAGCACACGTTCCCCCTTGCTGCTTTTCTGGGAACACCCCCCTCCCTCGAATCTCTCCCAACCCTGTGCCCCTTTCCCAGAAGCCACCCTGAACAGCCGCAGAGGTTCAGACTTGGGGGGGAGGGCAGGGCTGACTCCCAGCCCCCGCCCCCCCCCCCAAGGCCCCCAGCTCAGCCAAGCTTTTCTCATTAATCTCAAAGTCAAGGACTTGAATTAAACTGGGTCAGGGGACAGCCACCCCCCAACCCAGAGCTACAGCTGGGCCCCTTTCCCTGGGGACCCAGCTTCTGTGAGGTTCCACCACCAGCCTCACCCTCCTGGGACCCAGGCCTGTCGTCTTCAGTAGCCCCAAACCTAACCTCATCTCCACCCGATCCTCTCTGGCGCCCTGACAGCGTCTTCTGTCCTGGGACAGGCCGAAAGCACCCTGAATCCTTATCTCACCTCACCTCATTCCCCAGCCCTAGCCCTAAAATCCCTCATCCCTATTTGAGGATATCAATCCCTGTCCCAGACCTCAGCTGCCTCCCCAGCCTTCCCGCTCTCGGTCCTCTCTCTTGGGTACCCCCTTATCTGGGACATATTTACTAGCTGGGATCCTGTGGGGGCGGGGTCCTTCTCTCCTAGAACCTCAGGAGCACATCTTTCCTTAGATGACCCTGGAGACTGGCTTCCAAGGCAGGTCTCAGGAACCCAAATGCTGGGGCCTCATCTCCTCCCATTTAGGACTCTTGGGGGTCCAGGCTCCTGGTTTTCTCTTATTTCTGGAGAGAGGGTCTGCATCCCCAGCGCACGTCCGAGGGAGGAACCTTAAGGTATGAGCTCTCTACCGCCAATCTTTCTCTTGTACCCCCAAACTCAGGCCGGTTCTCCAGCCCCCAAGACGCAGGAACTGTAACCCAGCCTCCTGCTCCCCGGGGACCTGGCCCCTGTTTGCCATCCCACCTGCTGGTACTCTTGGTCGCGGGGCGCAAAACCGCTGGGCACCGGTCGGAGCTGGAAGTCGGCGCGGGGCAGCTGGTGGAGGAGATGCACCCAGGCAGAGGGTCGGTAGCCCGGGGGTGCCCCCATGGCCCCGGGGTGGGGCAGCTGGGCGGACCGGGCTGGGAGCCTCGGTGCTGTGCGGGGCGCGGGCGGAGCGGGGTTTGCGGGGCTCCCGGGAGCAGGAGCCCGGAGGGCGGGGGGTGGAGATTGGGGAGGGGGAGGTGCGGCAGGTGCCTCGGTGCTGCCCCTGGCGGCCACCGGAGGCAATGCGGCGTGAGCAGTGGGCCCCGTTGCTCCGCCCTCTCCCGGGCTCCCACCTGCTGCCTGAGCAGGTGCAGGGTCTTTGCTCAAGTCAGTAGTATCCAGGGGCTGGGCTGTGCTGAGAACAAAATCGATTAGCCTTCCTTGTCCCCGTACGTGCAAGAGCCAGGATGCTGTGATTTCTCTTTGAAGCACACAAGCTCTTTATCCTTACGTAAAACCTTCACCTTGGTGTAAAGGTCATTAGTATTTGAGCAGCATTTTGCAGGTAATAGCCAGGCGCGCCAATGAAAATCCCTCACTTTTCTAAAGGCATTCTCTGTTGTAAAGAGCACTTGTGCTTGGATAAAAGTCCTCTCCCCCCGCCCCCCACTTTGTCCTAATCTGTATACGGACTGTCTCTAGTCAGAAACCTTCCTGTGTGGACAGACCCTTCCAGAATGTGTTTAAAGACCTGCATATGCTGTAAAGACTAATTGTAAGGACTCCTATTATCCGTATAGGAACTCATGCCATCTGTATTAGGTGGCTTCCCAGTTTTTTCTTTGAAACTTCCTCCAAGTTGCTTCAGTCTATACAGTGACCCTCACCCCTTGCCTGCCATTCACTTTAAAGTTTACAAGGTATCTTCTAGACAAAATACTTGTTTGGGTCTCATAGGAAGTCACTAAAGTCACACAGATAGACGAGGAAGGGGATATAGAGACCCTGGAGGGGACCTGACCACCGTGACATCATCACCCAGGCCTTCACTGTGTGACCTAGAACTAACATTCCCAGGGTGCTACTCAAGGGTACCTCTTGGTGTGGAGAAGGGCTAGTCTTTGCCCCTGAAATACCCAGTAATGTTTCTTTCTGGTCAGGGGGATGAGATGGAGGGAGTAAAAAGTAATCCACCTTACATTTTGGTCCAGGTTGGTAGGAAAGGGGTAGCAATAGGAGAGAGAGAGAGAGAGAGAGAGAGAGAGAGAGAGAGAGAGAGAGAAGTCACA
>CABHPP010134739.1:10649-28209 GCA_902168425.1 Peromyscus attwateri
GGTGAGAGAGAGAGAGAGAGAGAGAGAGAGAGAGAGAGAGAGAGAGAGAGAGAGGGATTGCTTCTCTGTCTGCCCATCTCCTCCATTTGCCTCCATCTCTCTGCCTCTTGAGTGTGTGGTTTGGTCCCAGAAGGCAGCCTCTTTGGGGAATTGCTTTAGCCTGTATTGATTCAACTCGAGACACCTGTCCTATTATATCAGAGATGTGTGGTACCTTCTGATATAGGTCTGTTGGCTTGACTTCCACCTAGCATTATACCCTGTCTGCTTCATCAGGAAAAGATATGGAGGGATTATTCCCAGATGGTCCATGTGACATTCTAGAGTCCCCAGATGGGGACACCATTCCCAAATGACCTCAGGTTCCACAGGCGTTAATTCAGGCTGGGTGTAGAGAAGCTGGCTTTGACCACGTGGTCAGTGCCATTTAGTTTCAGCCAGTGCTGGCCATATGGGAAGAGGGACCCAGCCTCACCAGATGTTCCAAATTTCCAAACGAAGACAGAAATCTGGATATTTTTAAAGCAAAAATCCCTCAGCGTTTAAATGTTAAAATGAATTCAAATTAAAAAATGACTGTGTGGGCCAAATAAAACCTGTCTGTGGGTTGGTGCTGGCTGGTCTGCAAGCGCTGGTCTAGCCAGACTCTGTGCCTCACTGGCATGCAAGGGGCAAGCGGAGGAAGAGGGGGGCATGGCAATGTCGAGCCAGAGAAGTGGGAGAGAAGCCCGGGAGAGGTAGTCACGTGCCTCCTCCAGGGAGCCCTCCTGCCCAGCCCTTCCTGACAGAAGGTGAGAGCAGGTCTCGGCTGAGAAACTCAACCTAGACTCTAGTAGCCTTGCTGGCTAACCTGGTTCCTGAAGATACCACACAGTTCTGCATCCTGTTTCTGGCACATGATAGGTCCTCACTAAATAGAATCAACTGTGATTCATTTTCCTACATGCCTCATATACAGAACAAGGTGCCTGCTATGCGTTCAGGCACTGCTTTGTGTCCTAAAGCAAACGACACAGCCTCCTATGGATGGTAGCTACCCAAGTTCATGTAATAGGTAAGGCAAAGGAGAAACCGACTGTAAGTATAGTGTGTAACTTTAGAAAAAGGAAAAAATTTGCTGGGTGGTGGTGGCGCATGCCTTTAATCCCAGCATTCGGGAGGCAGAGGCAGGCGGATCTCTGTGAGTTCGAGGCCAGCCTGGGCTACAGAGTAAGTTCCAGGAAAGGCACAAAGCTACACAGAGAAACCCTGTCTCGGAAAAAAAAGGTGGGGGGGGGAATTTAAGTCAGTGTACCACAGAGATACCTACACATCTGTGTTTAGTGCAGCACTATGTATAGTTGTCAAGTGACAGAATCAGCCTGGGTGTCCATCAGCAGATGAATGGATAAAGAAAATGTGGTCTGTGTACACAATGGAATCTTATAAAGCTGTAAAGAAGAATAAGTTATTGTTTGCAAGTATGGAGCTGGAGATCATCTTTTTAAGTGAAATAAGCCAGACTTACAAGAACAATTATTGCATCTTTTTTGTCATATGTGGACCTAGATCATATTCGTATATGTATGTATATATCTATGAATTAAAATACTATGAAACCCATTGCTGTGTACAATGAATAAATGCTAATAACCATTTAAATAAACACTGTATTTGAATGTGTGGTGGGAAGGAATGGTTGCCTATGGATACAGAAGACACTAGGGAAATGACTCTTCCTGCATGTGGGTGACCTTCAAGCACAGACTCAAATGACTGACAGCTTGGACCAGACCTCACAGCTGAGCTACCTGGTGTGAGTCCAGATGGCAGAGTGGTTAATTCTCTGTGCTGACTTGACTGGGTTGGGGGGATACACACATTGCTGGCACAACCTTATTTCTTTATTCACATTAGGTGTGTCCGAGAGCAGTTGTTGGAGATTAGATTTTAACCCATCACAGAGATGTAAGATTTGTATACCCCCAAATCTATGGAGAGTTAGGACAGAGTAAGTTCGCATTCTCTTCCACACCTGTAACATCCTCTTCTCCTGCTGTAGAACACTTAAGTACCCGATTCTCTGGCCTTCAGACTCAAGGTGAAATCAACCTCTGGCTTCCCTGGGTCTCCAGAGAAGACATCAAATTGTGGAACTTCTCACTTGCATAGTTGTTTTAGTCAATTCTCATAATAAATTTCCTTCAATCTATTTTTGTATCTATGCATCTATCTATGTTCTATGTATGTATGTATGTATGTATGTATGTATGTATGTATGTATCTATCTATCTATCTATCTATCTATCTATCTATCTATCTATCTAGTGTATCTATCTGTGGTGCTTTGAGCAATGTCCCCTCATAGGTTCATGGTCTTGAACACTTGGTCCCAGTCAGTGGTACTGTTTCGGGGAGGTTCTGGAACCTTTTAGGAGGTGGCACCTTGTTGGAGGAAGGACATCACAGGGGCCAGACGTTGAGAGTTTTAGCCTCATGCAACCTTCAGTTTGCTGTCTCTGTTTCAGGCTTGCAGTTGAAATGTCGTCTCTCAGCTTCCTGCCCCAGCCTCCTGCTGCTGTGCGTCCCTGCCCCCTGCAACGTTATAGTTTCTCCCTCTAGAATCCCAAGCTCAAAGAACTTTTTCCTTCTGTAAGTTGCCTTGGACATGGCCTTTTATCACAACAACAAATGTAACTAATACAGAACTTGGTACCAGGAATGGGGTCTGTCTCGCTACCAATTTCTATGTCTATCTGTCTACCTATCCATCCACCACTCATCCATGTCATTTGTGCTATTTCTTTTCAGAACTCCTACACCTGGACCTGGCAAGTCTACTCTTATGTATTTATTTATTCAGGAAAAATGAGGACATCCACCTACCATAAGAACTATGAAAGAGTGTCCAAAGCAGCTATATTTGTAATAATCCAGGGCTGGAAACAGCTTGCATGTCTATCCACAGCGGATGACATGGCACCCATACCTAGCACTATTAAAGGGGTCAAGAATCTGTGCTAGATAGGTCATAGGCCCCAAAGGAGAATCCAATAATGTTCTGCCAAATGGGCATAATATTAACAGAATGATTTATTACCATACCCGTAGATCAGAGAATCTCTCATCTCTCATCAGAGAAGCTTCTTCTTGCAGTACATAGCAATTAACATAGAAACCCTCAACTGGTCACTGTGCAGAGAACAGAATACTGTGGATATTCATATCACACCCCTCCTTCAAAGGCTCAGGGGTCTTTTCAGAAGCGGTAGGAAGATTGTTAAGAGCCAGATGTGGTGAATAACTTAAGTAAATGTTGTTCCCCAAACACAATATGCCAGATGAACTTATGAATTCATGGAGATTGTGACATCATGAATGAAACCTGTTAGAGCTCCAGCCAGACAAAATCCCAGTGTAGAGGAGGGAATGTTGCCACCACTCACTGAGGAGCTATTGACATTTCATGGCTGCTAATAGAAGGAGAGTCCATTTTCTTTAATGATGTGGCCCCTGACAAGCTGACCATACACTATAACAAGCCTCCATTCAAAGACTAGATGGACAACACAAACTCCCCAGCCCCAAAGAATGGGCTGAACTTATTGACTCCTCTCTAAAGTATACAGTTTTAGAAAGGAGAAATGAAAAGAAATAACTTTAAAGTTGAGAAACTTGACAAGTGCTTCCTTAGCCAGTGACCCAGGTCAATGTCACCAGTCATTAAGATAGTGGCTCCTTGTCTGTGGTTATTTAAATGATAAATATCATCCATAGTCTTTGGCATTTGAATACTGAGTTTCCAGCTGGTGGCGCTGTTGCGGGGTGGTGCTTAGCCTTGGGGGAAATATGTCTCTGGTAAGCTATGGAAGAATGGTGGTCCATCTCTAATATCAGGTCTGGGAGGCAGAGACAGGGGATCTCTGGGAATAGGTGGCTAACAAAGTCTTCAAAGTCTGCATGAAGTGAGAGACCCTGCCTCAATAAAGTGAAGAGAGATAGAAGAAGATAACTGTTGTCAATCCTAACCCCCAACATGTATGTGCACATTCATGCACAAGAACCCTCACATATGTGAACATGCATACATTCATGCACATCATTCATACACACACACACACACACACACACACACACACACACAATTCCAACTGAAGAACATTTTACAAAATCCTTAACCAGAGTTCTCCAAGTTGTCAAGGTAAGTGAAAGCAAAAAAAAAAAAAAAAAAAGTCTGAGAAACTACCAAGGCCAAGAAGGGCCCAAGGAGATAGGAGGGACAACTGTAACAGGATCCTGGGTCAGAAAGGTGACATTTCGTCAAAGCACAGGGAATCCGAGTACAGTGTGAACTACAGTTAGCAACAATGTGACCAGGTGGCTCCTTAGTTGGGACAAAGTATCTTAGGAATGTGAGATGATAACAGGAGGGGATCTGGGAGAGAAGTACAGGAACTCAGTCCTTGGCAACTTGCCTTGCATCAGAAATTCTAAAATTAAAATATTACTTAAAAAGCAATCTGAATTGGAAAAAAAAAAAACACAATAGGAGAGTTTTAAATATGAGGTCTGAAGTCTGGGGGCCAGTGCAAAGGCTCAGCTTATAAGGCACTTGCCGCCAAGTCTAATGAGCTAACTTAAATAAATAAATAAATAAATATATGTGTATGTTACAAACATCTTCAACAATGAAGCCAGGGCTCCTTGAATAAGCACAAAACAGCTTAATTTTTCTCATGTGTCTTCATGTTTGTCTGAGCCCTCTTTTTTTTTTGTTTTATTTTAAATTATTTTATTATTGTTTTATGTGTTTGATTGGTTTGCCTGTCTGTTATGTCTGTGCAACATGTGTGTGCCTAGGGCCCTCAGGAGCTAGATGAGGGTGTCAGATCCGCTGGAACTGGAGTTACAGAGAGTTGTGTGCTCTGGGAATTGAGTCCAGGTTCTCTGGAAGAGCAGTCAGTGCTTTTAACCACTGAGCCATCTCTCTACATCCCACCTCCACACACACTCACTTTGAGACCTGGCTGAACTGGAACTTGCTATGTAGACCAGGCTGTTCTTGAACTCACAGAGCTCTGCTTGCCCCTGCCTCGTAAGTGCTGTAATTCAACAGATGTAACCAGCTGAGGCCCAGGGTTTTTTTTGGTTTGTTTTTTTTTTGTTCCTTGGCCATAATCTAGAGAATGCCTTCAATATTTTGGTGTCCTTTTGGGGTTGTCCAGTGGTTGGAATTCTAGGAGCCCTATCATTCAGACTAACATAATAGTAAAATGGCTGTTGACCAGCTCGGAAGTTGCTTCTCTTAAACTGGTGGAGGCCTGAGCTGAGACCCCCCCCCCCCCCCCCAGGACAAAGGACGGGAGCAGAGCACAGACCGGCCAGTTCTCTCTCCTTATTCTCTCCCTTTCTCCCCTGCTCCAATTTCTGGGGTCAAGTAGAGGAGGATGGGGTGCTCTCACTGGCGTTGTTTCCCTCTGGCTGTTCTCTGTAGCATGAATCCTAATTGGTCTTATAATGAAAACCCAGAGCCAGATATTGGGGTAAATGCTGGAAGATCAGAGGAACAAAGGAACAAGCCGTAGAGAAACTTCTCACCACGGCCAAATCCTCAGCTAAAAGAGAGGTGAGATCCTGTCTCCAAGAATCCTCAGACTGAACGCTTCTGAGTCCTCAGCCTAAAGGGCCTCCAACTCCTGTCTCCTCATGCCTTATATTCCTTCCTTTGCCCAGCCATTTCACTTCCTGTCTCAACCTTCCTAGTGCTGGATTAAAGGCATGGGACTCCCAAGTGCTGGGATTAAAGGTGTATGCCACCACTACCTGGCTCTGTTTCTCTGTTAGATTGGAGTAATCTTGTGTAGTCTAGGGTGGCTTTGAACTCACAGAGATCCAGACGAATCTCCGCCTCCCAAGTGCTAGGATTAAAGGTATATGCCACCACTGCCTGGCCTCTATTTTTAATCTGGTGGCTGGCTATGTCCTCTGGTCTTCAGGCAAATTTTATTTGTTAAGAGTACACACAAAATATCACCACAGTTCTCCCCCATGTCTAGCCAAGAAAGTAGCTGGAATCTTTGTCAATGGAAGCTCTATGGGGAGCCCTTTTCCCTTTTGACCAGTTTTTCAAGAACAGCGGCTTTCCTTAGTGCTTTTTACCCCAA
Source organism: Peromyscus attwateri (assembly GCA_902168425.1). NCBI lineage: Eukaryota > Metazoa > Chordata > Mammalia > Rodentia > Cricetidae > Peromyscus > Peromyscus attwateri. The sequence continues at coordinate 16,793 of CABHPP010134739.1, forward strand.
AGGGAAGAAGTGATAGTTTATTAAGGAACCATATATGAGTAGGCATGATCCAGGAACACAGTTTCAGGTGTCTCTCTCCCCTCCCCCAAAAAAAGCCATACTCTGCTGTGAAAATAGTTCCATGAGATTTTTGTTAGTTACAGAAAAAAAAATCATAAATCAAATATTTGCCAAAAGACGTTGGTAGGAGCCACAGGTTAAATGGGTTATGGCAAAGTGGGGGAAATCCCTGCTATAGGTTCCAGTTGCTATATGATGCTATTCTTAGCTTTTGGGTTGGTGGAAGCTGGTGGTATGCTAAGAATAAATTTTAAGGGTTTTCTTTTCATCGTATCTTTTAATATCCAGGCAGATCTCATTTCCCACATTGCTACATGAAACCTTTTAATAATTTATTTCCTCCACCTGGGATCCCAGTTCTGATACCAGCTGGATGTCCAACAATTCAATTCAGTTCTGACAATAATATTTGAAGGTTTTGATAGTCACAGGGTGTTAGGTCAGACACGGGGGTGGCTAGCCGGTGGATTGCTTTCAAAGGAAATAAAAATAACCCAAGATAATTGGGCTCTGGAGTTCTGGTTTGCAGCACTCTCCAAGTTATGTCCTTTGGCCTTAATCTTTAACACAGGTGCAGCTCTGGTCTCTCTTTTTTATTTTATTTTATTAACATTTTTTTCATTTATTTTACATACCGATCAGAGTTTCCCCTTCTTCCTTTCCTCCCCTTCCCTCTCCCCAGCTCCCATCTACGCCCCTCCCGATCCACTCCTCCTCCATCCCCATTCAGGCCTCCCATGGGCTTGACCCTAGCTTAACAGTCAAGTTGAGGTAGGACCTAGCTCCTCCCCCTGCATAAAGGCTGAGCGAGGTAATCCAGCATGAGGAACAGGTTCCCCAAAGCCAGCCAAGTGCCAGGGACAGGTCCCGATCCCACTGCTAGAGCCTTACAAACAGACCAAACCACACAACTGCCACACACACATGCAGAAGGCCTAGGTCGTCTCATGCAGGCTCCCCAACTGCCAGCCTAGAGTCCATGCGTTCCCTCGGAGTTCAGGCCAGCTGTCTCCATGGGTTCCTCTGTCATGACCTTGGCCTGCTTGGCTCACACAATCCCTCCTCCCTATCCTCAGGAGGATTTCCGGAGCTCCTCTGCCCAGTGCTTGGTTGTGGATCTCTGCATCTGCTTCCATTAGTTACTGGGCAAAGGCTCTCTGATGACAATTAGGGTGGTCACCGATCTGATCACAGTAGATGATTAGTTCAGGTACCTTCTCCATCATTGCCAGGAGTCTCAGCTGGGGTCATCCCTGTGGACTCCTGGGAGTCTTCTTGTCTCTTCTTCCTCCTCCCCACCTTCATCTTCTGCTCACGTCATTTTGATGTCCTCCGTTCAAAGACCATCAGGAAAGCAGCCCCGTTGCATTGCTTCACCCAGGAGTCTCTTTCTATCCACCCAGGAGAGGGAGGGTAAAGACTGGCAGGAGGAATGGTTCCATCCCAATCAGCCTGGTGAACCAGCGAACTTACTGGAGCTACTCACAGGAGCATGGGAGACTTGGGCAGTTGTGCCATTGCAAAGCTCATCCCGGCATGGGTGATGAATGCCTCATAAAACTGGCATCCCTGAAGATGCCTGGATATCTTCCAGACAGTTCCACTGACCAGCTTCCTCTCCTCCATCAATTGCTGATCTCTACAAGAACCTCCGAGGGAGACCCCGTAAGTCTTTCTTGTAAGTTTCTTGTGGTTTTCATGAGCCTCCTACTTCCCCACAGGGGGAATATTTCAGTGTGGAGCTTAACAGCTAAGTGACTCTGAGGCCGATCAAGCGGCCTGCATTGCTCCAGGCACAAGGAGAACACACATTATGGGGATCAGAGGTCAGAGGTGATCCAAAATGAGTAAAAGCGTGTTCTGGATGATGTGTGTCCACCGTCCCAAATTCCTTATTGAAATCCTAGGCCCCAGTTTCTCAGATGCGGTTGTGTCTTTAAGGAGACGACTGAAGCAAAATGAGGTCACAAGAATGGACTCTTGTCACAAGTGGAGTCCTTGCAGAAAGAGATTAGGGACCAGTGACATGGCTCATCAGGTAAAAGTGCTTGCCGCCAAGCCTGCGGACCTGAGCTCCATCCTTGGGACCCACATGGTTTAAGGAGAGAACAGCCTGAAGGGACTCTGGCCAGCTCGAGCATGGCGAGATGGCTCTGGCAGGCCTCGCCCTTCTCCCCCATTCCCTCCACCTTGCTAAAAACCTCTATATTACACTCCTAAAGCTAGCCACCGAGGGCTATTCCCTTATTTGGACACTTCCTCCTCCTGAGACTGACTACCAATGTCCAGCTATCAAAGTATTGAAGTCCAGCAATCAAAAGTCCCCTTTGGCTCACCTAATCAACACGCCCAATTAAATTAAACACCTCATTCTAACACAGGGTTTCCCCCTTTACCTTTATAAACTGCCATTTGCCTATGGGCCATGTCTGTCTCCTCTCGATTCAGAGGCAGTCCTTTGTCCCCGGGGGACAAATACCAATACCCCCTTTCCCTTATTCCCTTCTCCTGTTCCTTGGTCCTCTATCACCTGTCTTTGTTTCTTATTTCCTGCTCTCTGTCCCTCTGGGGCAAATAAATCTCCTTTGTGCTGAGAACTTGCCCTTGGGAGTTCCTTTCACGGACTTCCACACATTGTCTTCTGACCTCCACATATGTGTTAGGGCATGTGTATACACATATATATATATAAAACAAATGAATAAATATTGTTGTTGCAATCTTAGATGGTCTTTTAATAAAAAAACTCAGAGCCAGATATCAGGGTGAAAGCTGAAAGATCAGAGAAGCAGAACAGCCAGCTACTACTTCTTACCTCTACAAAATCCTCAGCCTAAGGAGAGTGAGTTCGTTTCCTCACGCCTTACATACCTTTCTCTGTCCTGCCATATTACTTCCTGGGATTAAAGGCATGTGTGCTTCCCAAGCAAAGGCATGAGATCTCAAGTGCTGGGAATAAAGGTGTGTGCCACCACTGCCTGACCTCTATGTCTAATCTAGTGGCTGGCTCTGTCCTCCGATCCTCAGGCAAGTTTATTAGGGTACACAATATATCACCACAAAATATAAAAATAAAAAAAGCCTAGAGAGAAAGGTCAGAAATAAAAAAGGCTGGCTGCTTCTTCCACAGGACCTGAGTTCAGTTCCTAGCACCCATACAGATGTCTCACACTCACCTGTAACTCCAGCTTCAAGGGGTCCAGCACTTCTTCTGGTCTTCCAGGCATTAGCATACACCCCCACTCCCCCACTCCTCACATAGGGAGGGGATAAAATAAAAATCTTTCAGCCGGGCAGTGGTGGCACACGCCTTTAATCCCATCACTCGGGAGGCAGAGGCAGGCGGATCTCTGTGAGTTCGAGGCCAGCCTGGGCTCCAAAGCGAGTTCCAGGAAAGGCGCAAAGCTACACAGAGAAACCCTGTCTCAGAAAACCAAAATAAATAAATAAATAAATAAATAAATAAATAAATAAAAATTTCAGTTAGAGGGAGGAGACTTGGATGGAACAAGGAAATCCAGGGGAAAATAATGCAATACATTTTAATAAAATAATGTACAGACTGGAGAGATGGTTCAGTGGTTAGGAGCACTTTTAGCTCTTGCAAAGGATCTGGGTTCAATTCCCAGCTCCCCCATGGTAGCTTGCAGCCTTCTGTAACTCCAATCCCAGGGAATCTGAAGCCCTCTTCTGACCCTTGAGGGCAAGATGTGTATGTAGCAAATGTATGTACAAGCAGGCAAAACACTTGTACACAAAACTCCCAAATTTACATGGCTGGGCATTAGTATTAGCCTAGCATATACCAGGCCTTGCGTTCAACACGTAGCATCTCATGATCGGGCATGTTGGTGTATGCCTGTAATGTCAGCACTTGGGAGGCAGAAGCAAGAGGATCAGAAATTCAAGGTCAGTCTTGGGTACATAGTCAGTTCAAGGCAAATCTGGGCTACAGGAGACTGTCAGAAAGAAAAAAAAGAAAAGAAAAGATGGAAGGAAGAAAGAAGGCCTCATGAGATTTGGATTTACTTGGTGCTCACTTGACATTTTATGTTCACTTGACATGAGCTAAAGTCATCTGAGAGGTGGGAACCTCAACTAAGAAAATGCCTCTGGGTCTGGAGAGATGACTCAGAGGTTAAGAGCACTGGCTGTTCTTCCTGAGGTCCTGAGTTCAATTCCCAGCACCCACAAGGTGGCTCACAACCATGTGTAATGAGATCTGGTGCCCTCTTCTGGCCTGCAGGTGTATATGCAGACAGAATACTGTATACATAATAAATAAATAAATCTTAAAAAAAAAAAAAAGAAAGAAAATGTTCCCATAAGATGGGGATGAAGCAAGCCTACAGATGTAGGACATTTTCTTAATTAGTGATTGATAAGGGGAGGTCCAGCCCATTGTGAGTGGTGCCATCCCTGTGCTGGTGGTCCTGAGTTCTATAAGAAAGCAGGGCGAGTAAGTCACAGGGAGCAAGCTGGTAAGCAACACCCCTCCATGGCCTCTGTGTCAGCTCCTGCCTCCAGGTTCCTGCCCTGCTTGAGTTCCTGTCCTGAATTCCTTCGATAATGAACAGAGATGTCGAAGAGTAAACCCAAACCCCCATTCTTCCCCAAGTTCCTGTGGTCATGGTGTTTCATCACAGCAATCGTAGCTTTGACTAAGACATTTGGGTTACTATGCTCTTTACATTTTGTTAGCTTTGTTATAAAACCTTACAAATAGAAAAATATCACACATCAAAATTAACCACACCCAAAGTCCATACTTCTCAGTGAACTTCTACATAATCAGAGTAGCCACTAGGAATGGACTTTGTGGAGCTTCATCCTGGATTTGCACTTTCACGGTCGAATATATTTTTATGCACGTATCCTCCACCCCAAACTAAAAATCTGTAACAGCGTTAGGAGCAGAAAAAAGGAAATGGATTAGCTGTACATTGGGTGTGTATGATTTGGTGTGTTAATGCATGTAATTTACAGGAGGGCACATGTATCAGGCAAGAAGTCATCACTTAAATGGGAAAGGAGTTGTATGGGATTTTGTGTGCATCCTAAGTGTTATCTGCATTAGTTATTTTTGCATCCCTATGACCAAAATACCTGGCAGAGACAACTTCAAAGGAGGAACAATTTATTCTGGCTTGGTGTCGGAGGGTTTTAGTCCATCATGGCAGAGAAGACGTTGTGGAGGTCAGTTCATGGTGGCTGGAGCAACAGGCTGTCCCACAGGTAGACCAGGAAGCAGAGAGAAAGTAGGAGTCAGGTACAACCTTGAAGGGTCTGTACCTAGTGACCTACTTCTGTCTGTTATACCCCTCCTAAAGATTCCACAGCCTCTCTAAACAGCGCCTCCAGCTGGAGATAAGTCTTTACAGCATGAGCCCCTGGAAGCTGTGAGTGCATCTTAGATTTAATTCACAAAAGCATCTGTAACACGAATCTTTAAAAAAAAATTTTTGTATTTAACTTTATTTTATGTGCATTGGTGCTTTGCCATGGGTGTCAGATTCCCTGGAACTGGGGTTATAGTTGTGAGGTGTCATATGGCTGCTGGGAATTGAACTTGGGTCCTCTGGAAGAGCAGCCAGTACTCTTAACCACTGAGCCATCTCTCCAGCCCTGTAACATGAATCTTAAAAGGTCTTATTAATAAATTAAAAAAAAAAACCCGGAGCCAGATATTTGGAGTAGAAGCTGAAAGATCAGAATAGAATAAGTCAGCCACAAGTTTTTACTGCTAGGAAATCCTCAGCCTAAGAGAGCTACTTCCTGTATACTCACGTCTTATATACCTTTCTGTGCCCTGCAATCTTACTTCCTCTCTTAGCCCAGCTACATCACTTCCTCTTTCTGCCCAGATCTATCACTTCCTGTCTGTCTGTACAGACCTCCAGACCTCTATGGTTGACTAGTGCTGGGATTAAAGGCCTGTGCCACCATGCCTAGCTCTGTTCCCAGTGTGGCCTTGAACTCACAGAGATCTGGATGAGTCTCCGCTTCATGAATGCTAGGATTAAAGGCATGTGCTACCACTGCCTGACCTCTATGTTTAATATAGTGGCTGGCTTTGTCCTCTGTTCCCCAGGCAAGCTTTATTTGTTAGAGCACAAATAAAATATCACCACAAGCATTCTGTGGGGTAGTTGGAGTCCTGCTGAATCTGCCATGACATGCATGTGGTCTGTTTTGGGTAACAAGACTTCTTCCTTCCTTCCTTCCTTCCTTCCTTCCTTCCTTCCTTCCTTCCTTCCTTTCTTTTTCTTCTGTTTCGAGACACAGTTTCAAGTAGTCCAGTCTGGCCTCCCTCAAACTTGCTATACAGCAAAGAGTGACCTTGCACTTCTAAACCTCTTGCTTCCACCTCCTGAATTCTAGGATTACAGGTGTACACTACCATACCCAGTTTTATGTGGTGCTGGGGCTCAAACCCAGGGCTGCGTGCATGCTAGGTGAGCGCTCTACCAGCTGAGTTACATCCTCAGCCCCTCCTTGTTTTCTGTATCACTGGAAAACAGCATTCCAGTCAGGTGCTACACCTATGTCCCGCTTTCCTTCTTTTTCAGGTGTGACCTTGTGGCTAGTCTCTAGGGTTGGAAGATTGCAAAGGTTGTGTATCATCTTCAGGCTTGGCCAAGGAAATGTGTCTCTGTGGCTCTATCTGTCTCCATCTCATCATCTGCAGGAGCATCCTAGGCGACTAAGGAGCAGCTCACCTGTGCAGAAAGCATCTCCAAGTGAGAAAGAAAACTTGGATGATGTCAGGACTCTGGTTAGGAAGAGTTTTGATGCTCCTTGAATCTGTCTCCATGGTACTTCCAATTCTTGTGCGTGATGCGCTCACTCTTGCTGTCCTGCTCTGCCCCTTTATGCTCTTGCTTACCATGACTCCCCTGGGTCCAATCTCTCCCTCAGGCAGCCTTCTGGCTGTTCTCATTTCTAGGCAGCTGTCTCTTTGCCACACATAGATTCTGCATTGAGCCCTCTGTGAGCCCTGCAAAGGAGGCCTGGTCCAATGTTTACAGTGGCATCCTTCCCACTCCCAAACATCAGGGACCCACATCCTTATCTCTCCTTTCACTCAGGCATCAAGATGTTTTAAAATATAGATATGATGAAACCAATAGATAAGAAGAGAAAATCCATTGAAAGAGCAGCTTTTTATAGACAAGGAGGCATGCAGTGCCACACAAAAATACACAGAGAAGCACTGGGTTGGTCAGGAGGCACTGGGAATAAGGAGAATTGGTGAGCAAGAGACATGATTGTGTTTTGTGAAATCAAGGTTAGAATTAGTTAATGTTAACAGTTTCAGTGGCTCTGAGAACAGGTTGTCTTTAATGCCTGGTACCTTTCTTGGAGTGCTGAGGTCAGAGAATAATTACCCAGAGCATGATGGGCCCAACAGAAGTGTGGGTGGATTGTGTGTATGGGTTTGGGGGTGGATTCTAGAGTGTGTGGGCTGCATAGGGAAACCACAATCACAGACATGTTAGCTATGTTTACTTAGAGGAACAGAATTGACAGAATGGCTTTTTATTTTTCGTTTTGGTTTTTTGAGACAGGGTCTCGAGAATGGGTATTATATAGGGGCTTTATTAGAATGCTTCACACAATATGGACTAGGTAGTCCAGCAATGGCTGTCTGAACATTAGAGAGGGTGAGAGCCCAGTAGCTGCTCAGGCCACAAAGCTGGATGCCTCAGCTGTCTTAATCTAGTGTTGAAGGCCTAGAGGATTCCTGGAGAGCCACTGACCTTCAGTCTGCATTGGAAGATGGGACAATCTGGGCTCTGATGTCAGCAAAGGATGGCTGGCCACAGAGGCAGCAACAACAGTGTAGATACACTCGCCGGCAAAGGCTTAAGCAGGCAGGCAAAAGCCATCCCGCTTTTCTCTCTGGTCTCTTTATCTGAGCAGCAAAATGCGCCACTCTGGGCGAGAGTCTTCCCCTTCTAATGCTTCTAGGAAACACACTCTGGATGCATATTTTTAATTATCAACTTGACACAATCTAGAATCGTCTATGAAAGGCATCTCAATAACGGACTGTCTAAATCAGGCTGGACCCTGGACATGCCATTGAGGGGTTGTCTTGATTAAAATCAAAGCTCTGCCCACTATGGGTGGCACTGGTTCCTGAACAGAGAGGATCCTGGGTTGTATAAACATGGAGAAAATGAGTTGAACACTAGCATTCATTTATTAAATGACTGCTCTTTGCTCTTGACTATGGTTGTAACGTAACTGGCTGCTCCAAGTTCCTGCTGCCTTAACTTCCCCACAATGATTGACTGCAACCTGGAAGTGTGAGCCAAATGACCCTTTTTCCCCTCTAATTGCTATTGCCAGAACATTTTATCACTGTCACAGGAAATGAACCTGCCTCAGACATGTGGGTCTCTTAGTCGAGCCCAAGTCCAATCAAGATTAGACATCGTAACAGATGAGTGTTTGGCATGTCTAGAAAGATAGTTAATCCACTACGAAGTTTTCAAGACCTCAAGATGTCAAGGCACAAGCAAACACCATATAGACTGAAACATAGACAAACATATAGACTGAAAATACGTGATTCATATCCGAGGTCTGTTGGTCAGGAATCCACTGGTTTTGAAGGGAGATGTTTACCTCACTGTCTGAACTGTAGATGACTTCCTGTAAGGTATTTGGTTTGCAGTAATAAAGATCTTGCATAGATCATCCTTTAGGAACTCAAAAGTAACCCCTTCACAGGATTTTAGCCTCCAAGATTGCCATTTTGGCCTTACAAAGAGGGCACACTGAATACTGACATCTAGTGGTACTATCCAGAACTGCAACCAGGGTCCCTTGCGATGTGGCAGCCGGCTTAATTCTCTTGGAATGTTTCAACCTCAGATGTGGAGATTTGAGAGACACTTCTCTCAGGAGTTCCTTGGGATCCTTCCTCTTTGTGTTACAGAAGTCTCTAGACTGCATGGTTTCCATATGGTCCTCTAAATCTACTCCTTTTTTTGTTTTATTTTTAGTTAATTAAATTTGTTATTTGACAATTCCATACATGTATATACTACATCATGATCGCCTTCAATCCCACCCACCCTCTTTTATCTCTCTGCCGCTCTTGTTAAATTCCCTCCTCCACATAGATCCCTTTCTTTCATTCATGTCTTCTGGTTTTGTTTGGAGACTCAGAGTTTAACCATTGGTGTCTGTGTCATCGTCTGCTTAGAAGTATCTACTGGAGCCTGGTAAACTTACCAATAGGTTCAGAACTCAAAGCAATGACTCCCTCTCTCACAGAATTTATCAATAGCCAATAACTCATCAGAGAGGGTGTGAAATTTACAAACTTCACTACCAACCTGCCGGGCGAGATCAGTCCTTTTGTGTGATAGAGGCATGACTTTTGCTGGAATAACCAATCACTTTCTGATTGAATTTGAGCATGCCTCACAGAGGGAATCTACCCTTGCTACTATAAATCTAGTCAGGAACTCACTTGCTCTCAGAGGGAACTTAGTACTATTTTTCAGCTAAGTAGACATAGCATCAAACTACCGTCTAGATATATTTATACCCGTACATAGTTAATCAAAGAAACTTGTCTTTGCAGTGAATAGCGGTGAATGCAGAAACTTGTGGCTGTATAAGATGTTGAAAATAAGTGACAGCTGAGTTCATCCTTCAACAATACTTTTATACCTTTCCCTCTGGGCCACGGTTCTCAACCTTCCTAATTCTATGATCCTTTAATACAGTTTCTCATGTTGTGGTGACCCAACCACAAAATTATTTTTATTGCCACTTCATAACTATAATTTTGATGTTGTTATGAATAGTAATGTAAACATCTAATATGCAGAATATCTGGTATGTGACCACTGTGAAACTGTTGTTCAATCTCTAAAAGGGTCATGACCCATAGGTTGAGAACCATTGCTCCAGGGCTTAGGGACCATTACAGATGAGGAGGCAGAAAGAACATGAGAGGTATAAGATAGGGAGGGAAGGGCCATGACTTACTATCTTCTGCATATGACACAGCCTATGTAATCACGAGCTTGCAGTAGATTCCGTTGCCGGCACTGGGTCTGCACACGACTGGCCTTGTCAATAGACAATTTTGTAAAGAGTCTCACAGGGAGATAATGCTTTTGTACACTGGTTTAATAAAATGCTGATTGGCCAGTAGCCAGGCAGGAAGTACAGGCGGGATAAGTAGACAAGGAGAATTATGGGAGGAGGAAGGCTGAGTGAGGAGACACCATCCTGCCATCCAGAAAGCAGCATGTAGTGACACACAGGTAAAGCCATGGAACACGTGGCAACATATAGATGAACAGAAATGGGCTGAGTTTAAGTGTAAGAGCTAGTCAATGATAAGCCTGAGCTAATGGCCTAGCAGTTTTAATTTAAAAAAAAAAAAGAGTCTCACAGGGCCTCCACATTTAACTTTCCTGAGTGACACTCTCTGTGGGCTGCTGCAAAGGGCTACCATGTTTCTGATGGGGGGGGGATTCTAGAATGTTATGAAAGTTGTCTTTCAGACTTCAGATATATAGCTATCCTAGTATGTCCTCACATAGTGAGGAGAGCAAGAAATGGAAGGAGAGAGAGAGAGAGAGAGATCTAGTTCCAGTGTCTTTCCCTCCATATAAAACACTATGCCACCACGGAGGCAGCACCCTCATCACTTCATCTAAACCAATCGCTCAAAAAGGTACCACTTCTAAATGCCATTTCATTCAGGGTTGGGATTCATGATATAAATTTATTTATTTTTTTTCCTGAGGAGAGTGAGAACACAGTCCCCCACTACCACAAAGTATGCAGTCAAGTTTCCCGCATTTGGGGAAACTGCAGGGGCCAGCACATCCGGAGTGCAATGGATGAGCCTCGCCCTGGGGAAACCACCTTCGTGACCATGGTGTCTCCCCTGCCAGGTAAGTATCATGATATACATTTCAGAAGTAGAATTAAAAAGTGATTGTGCCTCACTCTTTAATCCGGCCGTGGTGGTGATGGGTTGGGCACAACATACAATCCTCCCCATGTGACTACACATGTGGAAAGAAAGATGATAGAACATGGATATGGAGGTCTGATGGGGCACAGCGAGGGAGGCATTTTATTTGGAATAACCAGAGGAAGAGGAAGTATTTAAAAAGTCTTTTTAAGATTTATTTATTTATTTATTATTATTATTTTTTTTTTTTTTGGTTTTTTTCAAGACACGGTTTCTCTGTGTAGCTTTTTGCGCCTTTCCTGGAACTCACTTGGTAGCCCAGGCTGGCCTCGAACTCACGGAGATCACGGAGATCCGCCTGCCTCTGCCTCCCGAGTGCTGGGATTAAAGGCGTGCGCCACCA
>CABHPP010134740.1:0-62725 GCA_902168425.1 Peromyscus attwateri
ATAGATTTATAGAAATGGATTAATTTAAAATATAAGGACAGTTAGCAAGAAGCCTGCCACGGCCATACAGTTTATAAGCAATAGAAGTCTCTGTGTTTCCTTGGTTGGGTCTGAGTGGCTGTGGGACTGGCAGGTGAAAGAGATTTATCCTGACTGTGGGCCAGGCAGGAAAACTCTAGCTACAGATTGTCTTAGTTTGCTTTCTGTTGCTATGGTAAACACCATGACTAAAAGCAACTCGGGGAGGAAAAGGTTTATTTCACCTTACTGTTAGTGAGAGACATCATCAGAGCAGGAACTCAAGGCAGGACACTGAAGGAAAGAACTGAAGCAGGGATCATGGTGGAGTGCTGCTTTACTGGCTTGTTCAGCTTCCTTTCCTATACAACCTAGGACTACCAGGGATGGCATTGTCCATGGTAGGTTGGGTCTTCCCAGCTCCATTATGAATCAAGAAAATGCCCCACAGGTTTGCCCACAGACCAGTCTGGTGGGGACATTTTCTCAGTTGAGGTTTTGTCTTTTCAGATGACTCTAGCTTGTGTCAGTTGACAAAACACCCAGCACTAGCTCCTCCTGTCATAACCTGTGGAGTAGCTGGATTTGCCTTTTTCATTTGGATGCAAATTCATTCTGTCATACCAGCTTCCACTACATAAAGCAGAGATTTAGAGGGCTGTCTTGGTTTCATTTTTTCATTTTCTTATTGGAAAAAAAAATAAATTTTAAAAAAAAGAAAGAAAAAAATGTTGGTCACCAGGAAGGATCCAGAGTTGAGAGGAACTTCAGAAGTGGTCAGGGCAGCTCACAGCTTTAGTCCCAAAACTCGGGAAGTAGAGGCAGGAGAATTGCTGAGTCTGGCTTTCTTTTGAGGCCAGCCTGGGGATACATAGTGAATCCCAGTTCAGAAAACTTGAGGGAAATCCAGAGCCAGCTTTACTTCAGGCTCCCTCCTAAGCTAATCCCTGACCAGATGCTGCTCCCTAGAAACATAGATTCCCCACCACAGGCTGGGGGATTGGCTAGCATAAAGCTCTGTTGCTGTGGGGTGTCTTTCTGTACGCTGTGGTTATGTGCTGCTCTGATTGGTCGATAAATAAAGCTGATTGGCCAATGAAGAGGTAAAACAAGGTTAGGCGGGACATTCAAACTGAAGAGACAGGAAAAGAAAGGAGAGTGAGGGGAGATGCCAGCCTGCCACCCAAGGAGCAGCAAGATGCCTGCAGACCGGTAATGCCATGGTCACATGGCACCATATAGATTAACTGAACTGGATTGAGTTAAGTTATAAGAGCTAGATTGCAAGAAGCTTGACCCATAGGCCATACAGTCTGTAATCTAAGCCTCTGTGTGTTTACTTGGGACCAAGTAGCTGAGGGACATGGGTAGGAGAGATTCGTACTGACCACAGGGCTGGGCAGGACTGGAGAAACTTCCCTCTACACTCTGTGACCCCTGAACCCAAGCCTGCTCTTCCTCAGTGTCTCCTCTGCATAGGCACTCACAGATCCCCAGACACTACACCCTCCACCCTCCTAGACTAAAACAAAAAAGCCTCATTCAAGCAAAACTTTGGCATCATGCTCCAACCCAGAAAGGCCAAGTCCATACCAGCCAGCATTGGAGGCAATTAGTTAACACCATGCCCACTGTCTCTTGGCCACAGAGTCAACTCCTGGAGCAAAAAAAATGCAATGTGGCCACAGGCCAAAGGAAGGAAAGCAAAACCGTAGTGGAATGCAGAGGGCAAAGACATTACCATCAACTACCTAGCCGAAATTCATAATTCTGACCCCAGTGACTAGACGAATACAGGCGTGCTCACATGATCCACTGCGTTGGACTCGGGGAACTGTAAGAAGGCAGGGCAGGTAGCCCTTCTCACCCTCATTGTCGTTCAACAAACCACAGTGAAAACCCAAAAAGTAATAGACATTCTATATCCAGCTACCAAAAAACGCCCACACAGCCTTAACATGCACATTCTTGATAAAGTCACCTAACTCGGAGTTATCAAACCCCTTGATGGCTAAAAGAGAGACCACCAACCACAACAACATTTTCTACCCACCTGCCAACTTAAACAAATGACTGACATCTTGACGGCCTGTTCAGTACCCTTGCTGAGTGAAAGTGATTCGAGCCAGAATGAGAATCTTTACAAGACAACTAAGCACAGTACTCCTTCTGGAAAATGCTCTAGCCCAAGCCTCATCACAAATACCAGTCCGAATCCACAAAATAAAAGCAAATGAAATGCCTACCTACCAAGCTCCATTTCCTGCACTATTAAGCAAAAAGCACAAGCGGAAGCAGCAGAGGCTCTGACCTCTGGCTTGAGCACAAATGGAATCACCCTGCCGCACATTATTTAGAAATGCAAAGCACAAGACTCCAGTTAATTTGTCACCTGGAGAAAGCACCGCGCTTTTATGATGAGAATTCATTTATGAGATGCTCTTAGAACAGTTTTCCCCTTAACCTTCCCAATTTATCTTACATTTCGCCACTCTTCCACAGCAAACTTTTATGTACAATTTTAAAGCTATGTAATGTACATCACGAGGGCACTGGTCTCCAAAACCCAAAGAACAGCGAGAATGAGGTGATGAAACCAGCTGCCAGTGGTTTGCCCTCTGCTGACCTAACATGCGAAAAAACAGGCTAGGCAGGATTTGGTAAGAGGACAAAAAAAAAAAGGGTGCTGGGGCCAGCTTTTACTGGACGGAGAAACAAGGAAATTAAATCTATAATGTTTTGCTCTTTTAAAAACATTAAATAAGAAATAGCAGAAAGAAATCCACATTTTAACAAGATCCACTTGCTTTAGAGCAGAGGTTCTCAACCTTCCTAATGCTACAACCCTTTAATACAGTTCCCCATGTTGTGGTGACCCCCCAACGATAAAATTATTTCGTTGCTATTTCATAACTGTAATTTTGCTATTATTATGAGTTGCAATGTAAATATCTGTGTTTTCCAGTAGTCTTCAGCGACCTCTGTGAATGGATCAACCAATCACCACCCCCCAAAGGGCCACGACCCACAGGTTGAGAACCATTTCTTTAGCGCTAGATCATAATGCCTGCACATGCTGACAGGCAGTCTCAGACACGGTGAACTTTTGAGACTTCTCTAGGAATTAGCCAAACTGTACTTCTAACCTTTTCTTCTGCTTCCACACTAGCAATGGAACTCAGGACCTTGCACATACCATGCTCTACCCCGAGCTCCCCTCACCCCACGCCCATCAGCTTAGACCACTTAGAACAAACTAGAGTATGAGCCTAGTGGGCACATCCAAGCTTTTACACAGTGAGCAGACCTAGTCACACTGCTTTCCTCTTACTGTTGGCCTCAGAGCACAATCTATAAATAGGGATAATCTTGTCTGCTCTGTACACCTCACAAGATTGAACTTTAAAAATAAACTTGGGGGGCTGGATAGAAGGACTGGAGGTTAAGAGCACTTACTGCTATTCCAGAGGACCAAGTTTGATTCCCAACACCCACATAGCAGCTCAAAAACATCTGTGTAACTCAATTTCTAGGAGTTTCAATGCCCTCTTTGGCTTCTGCAGACACCAGGAACATACATAGTTCACATACATGCATGCAGGCAAAACACTCATACACATAAAATAAGACATAAAAACAAACTTTATGCCAGTGTAGTGGCGCAGGCCTTTAATCCCAGTACTTGAGAGGCAAAGGCAGATGGATCTCTGTGAGTTCTAGGACAGCCTGGTCTACATAGTGATAATGAGTTCCATGACAGCCAGGGCTACAGAGAGATCCTGTCTCAAAACAAACATACAAACAAAATCACTTTCCCGAAACCTAGCCAACTACCCACTTCTGGAGGAGTCATAGGTCCTAGAGGGGATCCTACAACTGCCATTTTCCTAAATCAATATAGCTTCCAATTGAATACTAAGTACTTACCTTTATCCACACAGATAAGTATAGCTCTCACCCTTCATCAAAAAAGCTTCTTTTTGCAGTCAATGGAGGCTGCTACAGAGATCCACATCTGGTCAAAATGCAGAGAATAAACAACCATGTACCCCCAATTGGTACATCAACAATACAACCCCTACATATAAGGCTCAGGGAACATCATGCAAGAGGAATGCAAGAGCTGCAGGAGCAGGACTCCTCCAGTACCTTCTAGACATGACATGGATGCTACATCCATTAAATCTCAGCAGCATGGCTGCCTAAACAAGACCTGCACAATGACCATGCCAGCTGGATGGGGGAATTTCACAGGGCTCCATTTCTAGATGAAGAGTTACAGATAGTCAATGGCTGCTAAGAGAAGGATAATTCATTTTCTCCAAGAACAAGTTCCAGAAAGGCTATCAAATCCCAAATGGTCAACACAAAACACAAGTACAAATGAAAAACACTAAATGGTCTCAGTAGGTTTTATATATATCTAACACCAACAATTATAGAAGAAGTCATGAATTCCAGAGAGAGTGAGGCAGGACACAGGAGAAGCTGGAGGAAAAAGAGGAAGGTATAGAAATGCTGTAAACACAGTGTACTCATCTACAAAATTCTCAAAAAAGTTTGAAAACTTTATCGTAAATAGCAGGAGGCACCACCCAATGCATTGTTGAAGATGACAGCAACAACTGTGCATTCTTCCCAGATACCAACAAAAGCAAGATTGTACCAGTGCTGAGACAGCCGTGCTCTACGTCATGTATACAGCAACTCTTGAGTAGCCAGGACAGAAACAAGGTTGCCACCTCTGAACCAAGGGGGCTTTGGAAAACTTCTTAAAACAGCGATCCTGAAGAAATAGTTAATCTGCTTTTTTTGGTGGGGGAGTGGATGTAGTAAGTGCAGAGTAGTAGTAGATCCTTTCCAGAATCTGGTGAAAATTCTAGACCATCTACACACACACACACACACACACACACACACACACACACACACACACACAGGTGTGCACACATACACATACAAACACACACATGCACACACACACACACGTGCACACACATACACATATGCATACACACAGGCACACTGGTATGCACATAGGTGCACGCACACACAAGTGCACACATGCATGCACACATGCACCCATATGCTCAAGCTTTTCTGTTTGTATGGTGTTGGAGATCAAATGCATCCCAGATATGCTCTACCGCTGAGCTACACCCCCAGTCCTAAAGCTTATTTTTTCTGTTATCAAGGGTGGTTCCTGTGACCACAAGCTAGAAATCCTCAGCTACAGCCTACCAAATGGCTATCTAAGTAACCAGAAACACAAGATTTTAAAGGATATGCTTATAAAAGTGTCCTGGCTAAGACGATCGCAGTCACACAGGTTCTGTGCTGAGAAGACCCTCCATCAGACCCCGCTGGAGACATAAAGCTGGAAGTTCTAGGGATCCTAGGCAGTTTTCAAACAAATCAGGTCCTCGTACGTCAACAGAAAAGCCACTGCCTTTGAAAAACAGGCTCCCCGAGAAAGGTCTCATCTAGGAGCATATGTTTATACACAACCAGTACCCGCTTCAGCATCCCTGCACAACAGGGGTCCAAGGGCACCCACCAAGCTAGAGGCTGGGCTAGTGGATTTATATTGAATGTATAGAGAGAGTTGCTTGAGCCTTAACATCATTTTTTTTAAAATACTGTATTTCCACTGTAACCCAAGAAGCATGTTAGAGGAAGGGGACCAGGACAAGGTACCCCAGGCCAGCCCTTAACATCATCACCGGACTTGCTGGAACTAGTTCTTCTCAAGTTGTTGCAACAGAATCCCCCAGTTTATTAAATGCAAATTCCCAGGCTTGGACTCCACCCTCAAAGATTCTGATTCAGTAGTTCTGGGAATTTACACTGTGACAGGTTCTAGGGGAGGCTGGTACTTGTATTCCCAGATCCTACTCTAAGAATCACCAAACGTCATGGTTTCTTTTGCTTTTCCATGTCTTTAGTTTGGTTTTGTTGCTGGAAAAAAAAAAAAAAAAAAAGCATCCCAATAAAAGCAACTCATAGAAGAAAGGGTTTATTTCAGCTTACAGTTGCAGATATGGTTCATCAGGGCAGGGATTCAAAACAGCAGGAGCCTGAGGCAGATGGTGACATCAATCCATCATCAGAAATCACAGACATATGAACGCCAGGGCACAACTCAACCTCTTCACTCTATACAGTCCTGGATTTCTACTATGGGAATGGCCAACCCACAGTTCAGACGCATCCTCCCACCTCATCAACCCAGTCAAGACCATTCCTCATGGATACTGAAAGACCAAACGTTTCTAGATAATCTCCACAGGCATGCCCAGAGGCCTGTTGCAGGTTTTTGTTGTTGTTGTTTTGTTTTGTTTTGACTCTACTCTATGGGGGCCCTCCATCCAGCTCCCAAATAAACACACAGAGACTTATTATTACTTATAAATGACCAGTCTTAGTTTGGCTTATTTCTAGCCAGCTTTTCTTAAATTATTTCATTTACCTTTGCCTTTGGGCTCTTAACTTTCTCTATTCCATATTCCTTTCTTTACTTCTTACTCAGTGACTGGCTGGGTTGCTGGGTGGCTGGCCCCTGGCATCCTCATCCTTCTCTTTTTCTTGTTCCTTCTTCTCTTTTTCTCCTAGTTATGCTCTCTGCCTGGCAGCCCCGCCTGTCCCTCTCCTGTCTACCTACTAGACATTCAGCTCTTTATTAGACCAATCAGGTGTTTTAGACAGTCAAAGTAAGACAGCTTCACAGAGTTAAACAAATGCAACATAAAAGAATGTAACTCATCTTTGCATCATTAAAAAAATATTCCACAGCATAAAAGAATGTAACACATCTTTAACTAATATTCCACAACGGCCCATCCAGGTGAGTCCAGATCCTGCCAAGTTCACAATTAACATTAATCATTACACCAACCTATAAAATTGGAGTACAATGTATTTAGAATATCTCAACCTCTTAAGCACCATCCAGAGACCAAAGCAAACTTAAAAGGCAAGCGGTGCCACTCTGTCATCCAAATCAGCCCCTCACTGGTGGTGCCCACTGTAAGTGCTGGTGAGCCTGAATATTCAGGGGACACAGTGAGTTTCCTGATAACAGTTAGTAGCTGCTGGAAACTCCCACCACAGTCAGATACAGAGGAAGGAATCAGAGTGGTTTTATATAAATTTTCACCCCCAGGAAACAATAAACAGCAAATTGGTGCTCTGAGGATTTACTCAACCACTTAGAAATCCCTTCATGGCTAGATGAGCCATGGTTTGCAAATTGAGCTCCACAGAATCCCAGATACCTCCAGGGCCGGGGTGGGAGGGAAGGAGAGAAATGATGGTAACTTTAGTCTTTGGTCGCTGCTCCTCTGTGAACCAGAAGTTCAGCTTTTCTCCAGCTAACATACTGACATAAATTACATTTTTACTGATAATACAGCCATTCTTTTTCTTTTGTAGGAATAATAAAAGGCTTTAAAACAACCACTGAGTTAGTTATACGTGGGCCCCTCCATTTCTGATTCTACTATACTGCAGCTCGTATGGTCTAGATCTGAAATGTGCCCCCAAAGACTTGTATGTTGGAAGATTGTTCCACAACCCAACAATTATCTGAAGTAGAGAACCTTACAGAAACCCCTGGATCATGAGGGCTCTGACCTCATCTTCTTGACACTGTAACAAGATGTTATCATCTGCAAAGTTCATGGTTGAAAACCACACCATCAAGTTTTTAAAAAAAAAACACAAAAAAAAATTCATAATGTTCTAAGTTTACAATTTTGCATTAAAGTCCACATTCATAGCTATCCTTTGCCACATGCAGCTGATGGGCTGCAGGCTGGACATATCATTGATAGGTTCCTAATTTAATGGAAAATTGGGAGGAGAGAAAAATTTGGGAGGCGGAACCCTAATTAAAGGAAAGAGGTTATTGTAGGACATTCCCTTTGGGCATTATACCTTGTCCTGACCTTTCACCTCCCTGGCTGCCATGAGGTAAAACAGCTTTGCTCCACCACGCCCTCCCTCCCCACCATGAGGAGAAAAAAAGGCAGCTAAGAAACTGTTGACTGAAATCTCTGAAACTATGAGCAAAAATAAATGTTCCCTCCACTAAGCTGAAGTGCCTCAAGAATTCTGGCAGTAGTAGAAAGCAAACCCAACAAAGAAAGATTCGATAAGACATTACAAAAACAAAAATTACAAACCAGCCCAGGAGGAGGCTCACAGAGGGCGACATGAAGCATGAGTGACAATCAGTCAAATCACATTTGTGTCTAGGCTCGAGTCACAGGAACTTCCAAACTCACTGAAGGCAACCACTGAACCTCCCTGTAAAGGGATTGTAAAAGCAGACCTGCTCCAGGGGCAATTACTTTTATTTAACCTTGTCTACTCATAAAGATACCCTTTAGAAATCAAGGTCTGCTCAGTAAGTGTCATGCGATACGATGTCCAAAAGAAGATGCCACGTATTGGTGCTTATTGTCAAATAACATCACCTACTACACAGCTAAACCTTTTCTTCATAGCACAGATTTATAAACTACTGGCCAAGGTGAATATAAAGCACCAGGATCATTACTGTGACCCACAACACCACCACAGTTGAAAGGAAGAGTAATGAGGAACCGGGAGGCAGATGGGCATATTAGGAGCTTTAATTTATAATTAATTTATAAGTCACCTGCAATGCTAGCATTCAAAACCATTCGTGGCAGTCAAAGGAAGAGGTGGAACCTTCAAGTAGAACTCACTTTATTTTCCTGGAACATTGGAATTATCCACAATCATGAAGGTGCCCTAACCTATGAACACTGTCCTTTACCATGTCACCATCATTTTCAGTGAAGTGAGTACCCTACTTTCTGTCCTTCCCCGTATTTCATCCCACCTCCATCTGGTTTTATTCAACCTTCCAACATTCTAAGACTTGGCCTCTGTTTGCTGGAAGAAGATGTGGCATGGTTAAATGCAGAAATGCAGAGAAAACTGCTTATACGAGTCACATAACCTTCCACATATTTTCACATAACTCCACAATCTAAGCACTGTCCCATTTTCCTCGCTACAAATGCTTCAGGAATCTTCCATTCCTCCTCAAGGGCCTTGAAATCATCATCTCTTCATTTGCCTCCTTCAGTGCGTGCCTATCTGTTCACAACTTCTACTACACTTGCCCTCCGTCCACACTTAGCACCATCTTAAATCCTTCAGCTGATTCTGGAAATGGAAACTTTGAAGCAGGCAATTAAAAAAGACTAGAAAACCTGATCTTGACAGGACTAGACTTAACTAATGAGACAAAGTGACAACTGCACGGCTGGCTGCCAAGATATCATGAGCAGCTTGAGAACTGGATTCAAAATAGCTGATAGAGCTGACAGAGTGACCCCTGTACTTTATCATTTGTTTGGTTGATACTGTATGCCAGGTGTGAAATGTAAAATCCGTGGTAGCTTAGGAAAAGGCCGTCAATTCAGCATTCAGTAAAAGGTGGCCGTGGCTGGTAGTGGAGCAAAGATTTAGTAACTAGATGTGAGTAACTGTTCAACTGCCCAGATTATCAAATATATGATATACAGTATTTCTGCATTGTATGCTCTGAAACAATTTTTTCAACTTTGGGGAATAATTAGTTCTTTGCAAAAAAACGTTTCTCTCTCACAAATTTGGACCTAAGAAGACCTTTAGACTAAGACCTCTACAAACTAGAGTATAGAACATACTTTTAAATGTACCTACATTTCAATAATGTCAGCAATCACACTGGCATAATGATATATCCTCAACTTTTAAAAGAAACACAATTTTTTCAGTAGATACAATTTCAAAAATAAATATTCCCCTATTTTGGAAGAAAATTAAACTCTTCAAATATGAAAATTATGAGTTTAAAATAGCTACCTTAAGATTCCCCTCATTTCACAGTATCCATAAAATAAATAACAACCTGTCTTAATATGCAAAAAGATATAAGATGCTAACTCCAAGTGTATGAAAAAGTCCTTCCCATTGCCTCCCCACAGCATTAGTGAACGGCTGTAGCTTGGGGTCGCTCCACAACAAAGGTATTAATACCGTAAGCCATCCTGCCTCAACGCCGGTCTACTTCGTGAATTAGAAACTGCCGCTGCAAGTCAACACTGGAGATAAATCAGGAAGATTAACACAGTGCTACCTTGAAGAAGCAATTAAAAAAGGCTGAAAAGCAGCAACTAAACCCCAAACCATTTGCTCCTTCACAATGGGAAGCTGAAGATAATCTTATTTGCTAAACATAAATCACTGAGATCCAGCCAAATTCTTCAATGATATTCCAGGTGGAAATGCCGCTGAGCCAGGAGCTGGTTACAGAAGCATTTACTTCCAGCTCTGAAAACAAACTGGACCAGTTTGTCTTGTGGCTTCTAAGAAAGTGATCGCTCAAACCAAAGACACAATCAACAGAAGGGCTTCCCTGGAGCCGCTCACTTTCTGTTTTTGTCCCCACCCTCACCAGCTTCTTCAAGCAGTACTAGGTGGCTTGCAACCAAATTTCCCTCCTTGCTTATGTTAAAGCCTTTGGAGAGCAGAAAGCAAATCCCATCAGTTTTACTTCCTCATATACTTTTGGAGTCAAAGCACTTTTTTTTTTTTAAGATAGAGGGTGTGGGGGGGGGGGGGGGGGGTACATGCAATTGTTTTCATCCTGGTTCTTTTTAAACCCTGTAAGGTTTGTGCAGCGGACTCTCACAGTGGCAGCTATTTCCTAGGGTTCTTGTTCACATGCAGCTGGTTGGCAGCAGTCTGACTTTTCTTTCCATTTCCTCCCATTGAAGTCCCTGGGACAGAGAGGCTTTGAGATCTTCAATACCCAAGTCAGCCGTGTATTTGTGAAAGGTGCAACATTAATAGCAGAAGGGTTCGGAGGCGCTGCTGAGTCCAACAACTGAAGGTCTGAGGAGACACTCTTCCCGGGGCTCTTTCTCCTGAATAGCATGGGAAATGCCAGCTCCCGATAGAGATCCACTATGCCCCAGAAAAGCGACTCTGCTGCGTGGAGTAGGTGCCAAGGAGACAGACCAGACAAAAGCCAGTCCCTGCATCAGACTAAAGCTTCATTTAGCTTCAAAGTTTACTGTAACGGGAAGCCCTGTATTAAATCTCAGACCCCCTCACATTTCAGATCTTTATTCTCCAGGGCTAGCTAGTCCCTCATGCTCAGTTAAGGAACCAAGCACAAAATATTCATGCAAACCTTGTTCACATCTGCCAAAAGCTACATTACAAGCTGCTTCGAAACTTCGATTTGGTCTGATTTTCCATTCCTTTGTGCTGGTCACACCCCACACACCTCTTCTGCACTGCACAGGAACTATTGCTTTTTATATTCCCTACCTACAAAGGAAATTGCCTCCCAAAGCAGCTGGTGAAGAATTTTCTAGAACTTGACCTCCCCATTGGACCTGGTCATGATGCTTTTTCTTCCCCCAAACAGATGTTTGAGATGACTCATTGCTGTTTATACTCAGCTCTGCCTCTCATTTTGCAGGCACTGCAGAAGGAGCGTCCTGTTCCAAGACACCGGTAGACGGTCGAGGTGTTAAACTTACTAGCTTTGCTCATGTCAGGAAGCTAAGTTGCCTGGTCTTTAATATATGTCTATTCCTACTAATTTAGCCTGTACAGATTTCCATTAATGATGCAAAGACAAAACTAATAATTAAAAAACACATATAAGCCAGGCATTACCACACACTCCTTTTTAAAATTTATTTTATTTCTTCAAATGTTTGTTTATACCATGTTCACATTTTTCCTTTTATTGAAAATAGTTTTTATTCTTATACAATATATCATGATTATGGTCCCCCCCTCACTCCCCCAGCCCCTCCCCACCTCCCTTCCTACCAGGATCCATCTCCTTTCTGTTTTTCATTAGAACACAAACAGGCTTCTAAGGGATAATAATAAATAAGACACAATAAGATAAAACAAAAATGTTAGGCGATAGTGGTGCATGCCTTTAATCCCACGACCTGGGAGGCAGAGGCAGGAGGATCTCTGTGAGTTTGGAGACAGCCCTGGTCTACAAAGCAAGTTCCAGAACAGCCAGAGCTATTACACAAAGAAACCCTGTCTCAAAATGGATAGATAGATAGATAGATAGATAGATAGATAGATAGATAGATAGACAGACAGATAGATAACATGAAACAAAAACTAACACATTGGAGTAGAACAAGACAAACAAGCAAAAGGAAAAGAGCCCAAGAAAAGGCACAAGAAACAGACACGGACAGAGACCCACTCATTCCCACACTCAGGAATCCCATCAAAACACTAAACGGGAAGCCATGATATTATGCAAAGGACCTGTAGAGTATAAAAATATAGGTACATAGATGGAAACATCCCATTTAGGACTGAGTGTTCCTAGGTTTCTCATTCTCTGGGTGGTGCACTCCTTTAATCCAAGCACTCAGGAGGCAGAGACAGGCAGACTCCTGAGTTTGAGACCAGCATGATATAAAGAGCAAGTTCTAGGACAGCTAGAACTACACAGAAATAAACAAACAAAAAGGAAACATATAAATGCCATCTTAACATTTATTATTTATTGAAAAAGAATTGCAGAAAGCACTGAAAAGTTATAGGTTGGGCAAGCCTATCAAGACACTTTCCTATTGCAGACATTTATCCACATAATAAATTAGCTTTCTATTTTATACTAGAGGTATACACCTGTAATCTCAGCACTTGGGAGATGGGGGCAGCCCGAAATACACATAGTGAGATAATCACAAAGAAAACCAAAAAGGGAGGAAATTTTTCTCCATCTCTTCTATCGTTTCTCAAAAATCTATTCATTAAAAGCATTCTCATTCTCTCTGTCACTCTCTCTCTTGCTCTCTTGATCTCTCTGTGTGTATGTGTCTGTGTGTGTGTCTATGTACCTCTTTATGTGTGTATGTGTTTGTGTATCTGTGTGTGTGTGTGTGTGTGTGTGAAGACTGGAGGACAATCCTAAGTGTTTGTCCTTCCTTTCTATCTCTGCCTCCCATTTGCCTTTCTCCATATCCCATTTTCTAGTAGGGCACACAGGATTATGGAAGCCAACACTACCAGGACCAACTTTTCTGTGGGTTGTAGGGATCCAAACTCAAGTTTGTGCAGCGACAGTGATCCTCAGAGAACCTCAGCCCTGGACTCATTTTCTTTAAAGTGGAATTATCTAGTGCTGGAGGTAAAACTCAGTGGTAAAGTGCCAGCCCAGCCTCCACAAGCCCCTGGCTTCCAACTCCAGCATCACATTACAAAATATATAAATAATGCCATTCACTTTCAAATACTGAAAAACAGTAAGGGCAAAATGGTGGTTATTTCCAGGTAGCCAGACTATAAGTGGTTTACTTATTAATCTATTGATTCGGGCAGTACTGGGATTGAACCCAAGGCCTCAAACACTCTACCTCTGAACTTCATCCTCAGCTCTCTTTTTTAATTTTTACTTTTTAATGTTAAGGCAGGTGTCATTATGTTGCCCAATAGTCAGAGAAAGGGTTTAGACTTGGGATCCTCCAGCCTCAGCGTCCCCTGTTATTGGGTCCAAGCTTTCTTTTGTGTCCTCTGCTCTATGGAAGTAGCAGCTTCATCATGAGATGAAAAGTGTTTATTTATGCATTACAAACAATAATATACAGAACCAGGGCACATTTCCCAGGGGGCAATTAAGAAGCAAGGAGTTGATACCCCCACCCATTGCAGCCCCAGTTACAGGCCACCAGGCAGAACTCCTGCAGGCAGGTCTGACTACCACCCCTACCACCTGACCCTGTAACCTACAAGCCCCACTCCATCCCCCAAACCTACCCATCCCTCAGACCTCAGCTCCTCCCTGAGACACAGACTCTGCTAGCTCCAATTGGACCAAGAGTGGCTCCCTTACACACAGACTCCACTTGCACCAACTAGAGGAAGAAATGGGTAGATGCCAATGTAAGAATACATTCAGCAACATAAGGAGCACTATGGCACCACCAGAACCCAGTGGTTCTACTAAAGCAAGACCTGAACATTCCAACGTAAAAGAAGCAGAAGAAAATAACCTTAAAAATGACTTTATGACAATGATAGAGGACTTTAAAAGGAAATGAAAAATTCCCTTAAAGAAATCAAGGAAAAGACAAACAAAAAAAGGGAAGAAATCAATAAATCCCTTAAAGAAAGTCAAGAATAAGCAATCAAACAGGTGAAGGATACAGTTCAAGATTTGAAAACTGAAATAGAGGCAATAAAGAAGACACAAAGTAAAGGAATTCTGGAAATGGAAAATCTGAGTAAATGAACAGGAACTACAGATGCAAGCATAACCAACAGAATGCAAGAGGTGAAAGAGAGAATCTCTGGCATTGAAGATACAACAGAGGAAATAAATTCATCAGTCAAAGAAAACATTAAAGTCAACAAATTATTAACACAAAACGTCCAGGAAATCTGTGACACCATGAAAAGACCAAACCTAAGAATAATAGGGACACAAGAAGGAGAAGAACACCAGCTCAAAGGTACAGCAAATATATTCAACAAAATCATAGAAGAAAACTGTCCCAACCTAAAGAAGGAAATGCCTATAAAGATACAAGATGCTTACAGAACACCAAAGAGACTGAACCCTCCCTCCCCCAAAAAATGTCCCCTCACCACATAATAATCAAACCACTAAACATACAGAATAAAAAAAAAAATATTAAGAGCTACAAAGGAAAAAGGCCAAGTAACATATAAAGGCAGACCCATCAGAATAACACCTGACTTCTCAATGGAGACTCTGAAAGCCAGAAGATCCTGGACAGATGTTATGCAGATACTAAGAGACCGTGGATGCCAACCCAGACTATTATACCGAGTAAAACTCTCAATCACCATAGACAGAGTAAACAAGATATTCCATGATAAAACCAGATTTAAATAATACCTATCCACAAATACAGCCCTACAGAAAGCACTAGAAGGAAAAATCCAACCTAAGGAAGTTAGCTGCACCCATGAAAACACAGGCAATAGATAATCCCACACTAACAAATCCCAAAGAAGGGAAACACACAACACTACCACCAAAAACTAACAGGAATGAACAATCACTGGTCATTAACATCCCTTAATATCAATGGATTCAATTTGCCTATAAGACACAGGCTAACAGAATGGATATGAAAACAGGGTCCATCCTTCTGCTGCATACAAGAAACACACCTTGTTCAACTTCAGACACTACCTCAGAGTAAAGAGCTGGGAAAAATCTTTCCAATCAAATGGGCTTCAGAAGCAAGCTGGTATAGCTATCCTAATATCTAACAAAATAGACTTTAAACTAAAATTAATCAAAAGAGATCGAGAAGGACATTACAAATTAATCACAGAAAAAAATCCTTCAAGATGAAATCTCAATTCTGAACATTTATGCCCCAAATATAAGGGCACCCACATATGTAAAAGATACATTACTAAAGCTTAAATCACACACCAAACCCCACACACTAATAGTGGGAGACTTCAACACCCCACTCTCACCAATGGACAGGTCTGCCAGACAGAAACAGAGAAATGAGGGAACTAACAGATGTTATGACTCAAGTGGACTTAATAGACATCTACAGAACATTCCACCCAAACACAAGAGAATATACCTTCTTCTCAGCACTCCATGGAACATTCTCTAAAACTGAACACAAACTTGGTCACAAAGCAAACCTCAACAGATACAAAATACTTGGAATAACCTCCTGTATTTTATTGGACCACCATGGCTTAAAGTTAGAATTCAACAACAACAAAGATTACAGAAAGCCTACAAACTCATGGAAACTGAAGAATGCTCAACTGAATCACCACTAGGTCAAGGAAGAAAGGAAGAAAGAAATTAAAGACTTCTAAAATTCAATGAAAATGAATGTACAACATACCCAAACGTATGGGACACTGCAAAAGCAGTACTAAGTGGAAAGTTCATAGCTCTAAATGCCTACATAAAGAAGTTGGAGAAATCTCACACTAGTGACTTAACTGCACAGCTGAAAGCTCTAGAAGAAAAAGAAGCAAACTCACCCAGGAGGAGTAGATGCCAAGAAATAATCAAATTGAGGGCTGAAATCAATAAAATAGAAACAAAGAAAACAGTACAAAGAATCAATGAAACAAAGAGCTGGTTCTTTCAGAAAATCAACAAGATAGACAAACCCTTATCAAAACTAACCAAAAGGAAGAGAGAGAATATCCAAATTAATAAAATCAGAAATAAAAAGGGGGATATAATAACAGACAACCAGGAAATCCAGAGACAATTAGGCCATATTTTAAAAACCTGTACTCCTCAAAATTGGAAAATCTAAAAGAAATGGACAATTTTCTAGATAGGTACCGCATACCCAAATTAAATCAAGATAAACAATTTAAATAGACCTAGAATTCCTATGGAAATAGAAGTAGTCATTAAAAGTCTCCCAGTCAAAAAAAGCCCAGAGCCAGATGGCTTTAGTGCAGATTTCTACCAGAATTTCAAAGAAGAGCTAATACCAATACTCCTCAAATTGTTCCACACAATAGAAACAGAAGGAACATTGCCAAACTCTTTCTATGGCGTTACAGTTACCCTGATACCCAAACCACACAAAAAATGCAACAAAGAAAGAGAATTACAGACCAATCTCCCTCATGAACACTGATGTAAAAATACTCAATAAAATACTGGCAAACCAAATCTAAGAACATATCAAAAAAATCATCTACCATGATCAAGTAGGCTTCATCCTAGAGATGCAGGGATGGTTCAACATATGAAAATCTATCAATGTAATTCATGATATAAACAAACTAAAAGAAAAAAAACCACATGATCATCTCATTAGCTGCTGAAAAAGCCTTTGACAGAATACAACACCCCTTCATGATAAAGGTTTTGGAGAGATCAGGAATACAAGGAACATACCTAAAAATAATAAATGCAATTTACAGCAAGCCGACAGCCAACATTAAATTAAATGGAGAGAAACTCAAAGCGATTCCAATAAAATCAGGAACAAGACAAGGCTGCCCACTCTCCCCATATCTATTCAATACAGTACTTGAAGTTCTAGCTAGAGCAATAAGACAACAAAAGGAGATCAAGGGATATAAATGGGAAAGGAAGAAGTCAAACTTTCACTATTTGCAGATGATATGATAGCCTACATAAGTGACCCCAAAAATTCTACCAGGAAAATCCTACAACTGATAAACACCTTCGGTAATGTGGCAGGATACAAGATTAACTCAAAAAAATCAGTAACCCTCCTATATACAAATAATAAATGGGCTGAGAAAGAAATCAGAGAAATATCACCCTTTACAATAGCCACAAAAAAATACCTTGGGGTAACTCTAACTAAACAAGTGAAGGACCTGTATCAACAGAACTTTGAAACAGAAATTGAAGAGGATACCAGAAAATGGAAAGATCTCCCATGCTCATGAATAGGTAGAACCAACATAATAAAAATGGCAGTCTTACCAAAAGCAATCTACAGATTCAATGTAATCCCCATCAAAATCCCAACACAATTTTTCACAGACCTCAAAAAACCAATACTCAACTTCATATGAAAAAACAAAAAACCTATGATAGCTAAAACAATCCTTTACAATACAGCAACTTCTGGAGGCATCACCATCCCTGACTTCAAGCTCTACTATAGAGCTATAGTAATAAAAACAGCTTGGTATTGGTATAAAAACGAACATGTAGACCAATGGAATCGAACTGAAGACCCTGATATTAGTCCACACACCTATAAACACCTGATTTTTGACAAAGAAGCCAAAATTGTACAATGGAGAAAGAAAAGCGTCTTCAACAAATGGTGCTGGCATAACTGGAAGTCAACATGTAGAAGACTGCAAATCAATCCATATCTATCTTCATGCACAAAACTCAAATCCAAGTGGATCAAAGACCTCAACATAAATCCAGCTACACTGAACCTGACAGAGGAGAAAGTAGGAAGTATCCTAGAATGCATTGGCATAGGAGACCACTTTCTAAATATAACACCAATAGCAGATACACTGAGAGCAACAATTAATAAATGGGTCCTCCTGAAACTGATAAGCTTCTGTAAGGCAAAGAACACAGTAAATAAGATAAAACGACAGACTACAGAATGGGAAAAGATCTTCACCAACCCCACATCTGACAAAGGGCTGATCTCCAAAATATATAAAGAACTCAAGAAACTAGACAGCAAAATAGGAAACTGCAGCAAGCTGCAAGAATATATTATAGAGATTCAGCTGCATATATTAAAGCTATATGGAGAAAAATCAAGGAATTTTTCTAGAGGGAAGCCATTTATCAAGGAATATTTGGTGTTATCCAGCTTTTAATATATATCAGCTGTCTTTTGCTATGAAATTCCTGTGTGCTCATATACTACTAGGCCATAAGGCAAACAGAATAAGCTTCTCAGACCTACTGCTGATCTACTAGGTAACACCCCTACAGAGTCTAGGAGACAGGCAGACTGTAGATGCATAGCTTTGTTTCTTGTGCAAATGAAGCTCAGACCATCCTTTTCCTTCAGGCCTAGTAGCATTGCAGAGCTACTGACTCAGAACAATGGGGCTTTTTGCATAACCAGGTGCAATAAAGACTGGAGCAGAATTCCTGGTCAGAGCAGAGTTGCGTGGCCAGAGGGGAGGGGAGAAGGCAGAGTTTTTGCAGAGTGTGGCTCAGGCTGAGGAATGAGGACCAAGGAAAAGTTTCCTCGGATTGTAGGTGGATTTGAATCAGGTTAGAGAAGAAAAGAGGGAGGAAGGATGGAGGATGAAGGAACAGTGGACAAAGATGAGATCAAAAGCATAAGAGCTTAGTAATTACTAGGGCTATGAGGGGACAGATAAAGAAGGGACAGAGAGGAGCTGACTGTGAGGAAGGACAGAAGGAGCTGAAGCTGTGTAGATAGAATTTTGTCTTTGAGAAATAAAGTATACGGATGAAAGAGCATGGTGTACATAGATTCTTTTCCCTCAGATAACCCCATGGCAGATGTAGCATCTTCCCCAGAACCCTGGGAAGGATTTTCTCAGGACTGGCCCTTGGGAAAATTCCGATACCAAACAATCCAATTAAAAAAATGGGCTACAGGTCTAAACAGAGAATTCTCAACAGAAGAATCCCAAATAGCTGAAACACATTTAAGGAACTGCTCAACATCCTTAGTCATCAGGGAAATGCAAATCAGAATGACTCTGAGATACCATCTTATACCTGTCAGAATGGCTAAAATCAAATACACTTATGACAGCTTATGTTGGAGAGGATGTGGAATAAGGGAAACACTCCTCCACTGGTGGTGGGAGTGCAAACTTGTGCAGCCACTTTGGAAATCAGTACGGCAACTTCTCAGAAAATTGGGAATCAATTTACCTCAAGACCCAAGTATACCACTCTTGGGCATATACCCAAGGGATGCTCAATCATACCACAAGGACACTTGCTCAACTGTGTTCATAGCAGCATTATTTGTAATAGCCAGAACCTGAAAACAACACAGATGCCCCTCAACTGAGGAATGGATTTTAAAAATGTGGTACATATACACAATGAAGTATTTACTATTCAGCTGTAAAAAACAATGACATCATGAAATTTGTAGGCAAATGGATGGAACTAGAAAATATCATCCTGAATGAGGTAACCTTGACTCAGAAAGACAAACATGGTATGTACTCACTCATAAGTGGATACTAGTTGTAAAGTAAAGGATAATTAGACTACAACCCACAGCTCCAGAGAAACTAGGAAACAAGGAGAACCCTAAGAGGGATGCATGGATCACCTTGGGAAGGGGAAACAGAAAAGATCTCCATGAGTAAACTGGAGATGGGGGGAGGGGCAATAGTGGGGAAGGGAAGGGGATGAGAACATGAGGGAATGGGATAGTTGAGCTGGGGGAGGGATGGAGTGGGAGAGCAATGAAAGAGATATCTTGACAGAGGGAGACATTATAGGGTAAGGAAGAAATGCTCCCCTCCGTGTGTAGTCAGAAGTTTTCCTGAGTCCCACCCGGTTCCGCAGCCGCTCAGACCCAAGTAAACACACAGAGGCTTATATCAATTATGAACTGCATAGTCTATGGCAGACCTCTTGCTAGCTAGCTCTTATATCTTAAATTAACCCATAACTATTAATCTGTATATCTCCACATGTTCCATGGCTTTACCTGCATCCCATTACATGTTGCTCCTTGGGTGGCTGGCTTGCATCTCTTCCCTTCTGTCTTTTTTCTTCCTGTCTATCTGCTTGTATTTCCTGCCTGCCTCTAAGCTGCCTTGCCATAGGCCAATACAGCTTTATTTATCAACCAATCAGAGCAATACATATTCACAGCATTTATAAAGACATCCCACAGCACCGGTGCTAGGGAAATTCCCAGGAATCCACAAGGATGACCCCAGATTAGACTACTAGCAACAGTGGTGAGGGTGCCTTAAATGGACTACCCTAGTAGTCAGATTGGTAACTACCCTAACTGTCATCACAGAGCCTTCATCCAGTAACTGATGGAAGCAGATGCAGAGCTCCAGGAGGCTAGTCGAAGAGAAAGAAGAGGGATTATATGAGCAAGAGGGGGTCAAGATCATGATGGGGAAATCTACAGAGACAACTGAACCAAGCTCATAGGAACTCATGAACTTTAGATCAACAGCTGTGGAATCTGCATGGGAATGGACTAAACCCTCTAAATACAGGAGATAGTTGTGTAGCTGGGTCTGTTTAAGGAGGCCCCTGGCAATGTGATCAGGATCTATCCCTGGTGGATGAGCTGGTTTTCTGGATCCTATTGCCTATGGTCAGACACCGTACTCACCCTTAATGCAGGGGGAGGGGCTTGGTCCTGCCTCCACTGAATGTACCAGGCTTTGCTTCCCCCTTACAAGAGGACTTACCCTTTTGGAGGAGAAGATGGGGGTGAGTCGGGGGGAGAGGAGGCAGCAGGGAGTGGGAGAAGGGATGAGAGGGGGATCTGTGGTTGGTATGTAAAATGAATAAAAAAAATTTAATTAAAAAAAAAAGAATAAGGAGTTGAGAGTACATAAGCTGAAAGTAGCTCTCTGGTAATCATCCTCTGCCTTGCCTCCTCTTCTGAGGGGTTTCATGACCAAGGCAGTTCCCACATTCCCCAAAACTAAGCTTTGTATCAGAGAGTAGCCCTTTGTGCTGCCAGATGGGCACTCAATGCCTAACGCTTCTGTCTAGACTTCCAGGCTGTTTTCAACAGGAATTGTTTTATGTTTATTTTACCTGTCTCCACAGAACTTAGCTTTCAACACACAGTAGAACGGTGATATCTATTTGTTAAACATAAACAAAACAACTCACCAGTCAATTAATGAACAGAACAGTCAGCTCAGCCCTCTTTTTCTCTGCTTTTAGAAGCAAAACTATGTTCTATACAATAACAAACTAGTAGTGTGTCCCTAGTCAGGCCCACTGATGGGGCTCACAGAACACACTACAGCCTAGGAAGAGAACGTGCTTTCTTTTTGACTAGCTCTGTGAAGACTCATGGGTCTGGGAGTGTGGCAATGATGTAATCCACATCTGTTCCCTCCATTGTTCCTGGTACAGGCATTCAATGTCTGTGTGATGGTTAGCTTTGATTGTCAACTTGACACAACCTGAGAAGAGAGACTCAGTGAAGGATTGTCTATGTTGGGTTGGCCTGCAGGCATGTCTCTGAAGGACCATCTTAATTAACTGATGTGGAAAGAACCAGCCCACTGCAGGTGGCACCATTCCCTAGTCAGGGGGGTCCTGAAGCTTTAAGAGTAGAAAAGTCCAAGTTAGCACAAGCAAGAAAGCCAAGTGAGCTTGCAGGCACTCACCTCTCTTTGCTTCTGACTGTGGACACAGTGTAACCAGCTGTCTCAAGCTCCTTCTGGGTGGCTTCCCCACAATGGTAGACCATAAACAGAAATTGTGAGCTAAATAAAAGAAACCCTTTCTCCCCTTGGTTGCTTTTTGTCAGGGTACTTTATCACAGCAGCAGAAATGAAACTGGAACACCCAGTTTTATGACACCAGAGAGAATTAAGCCAGCAAACACTGCAAGGCAGGAGTAGCTAACCCTGCCAGGGGATGACCTGCCCTCCCTTAATGACAGTGGTGGCTGTCTCCGTTTACAGCACCCATGAAGCACTGGCAGGGCTTCCAATCTTCCCCAACAAGATGCTATTATCACAACGATGCCGAAGACTGACTAATAACAGGGGGAACATCTTTGGCTTCAATAGCTCTAATTATATTTCTGTGAAACCTCAAACCAGTTGGCATACAAATTACATAAAGAAAAATATGAGTTGTGTGTGTTAAATTAATTTTACTAGATCCTGTGATGCCACTGCTGTTGTTTTCTTAACACAGTGAACTTCTAATTAGAAAACTGAATGGCTTAAAGGTCAAATTGTCATCTGTACAAATTGGAGTTTGGAGTGGCTGGTGGGAGGAGTCGGGGGTGACTGGGATTTGACCTCCCAATGATACTCCGCAGCTTTTTCTGTCCCAAACCACAGAAAAAGGAA
This sequence comes from Peromyscus attwateri, assembly GCA_902168425.1. Classification (NCBI taxonomy): domain Eukaryota; kingdom Metazoa; phylum Chordata; class Mammalia; order Rodentia; family Cricetidae; genus Peromyscus; species Peromyscus attwateri. The sequence continues at coordinate 22,597 of CABHPP010134740.1, forward strand.
GACTTTTGGTTTGCCAGTCTTAGCCTGAAGAATTACTGTTGGGGTAAGGGTAAATCATACAACTGAGAAAAAGAAAAAAAAATCCATGTAAACTTTTGCATGTTCACATACAAGCTAAAAGGTGAGGGACATATTCATAAATATTTTTAATTCAACTTCAAGCAGTTGTAATGCAACATCAAGGTCCATCTCTGTGATTTCAAAAATGCCTTCCAGGAAACACCTTTGTTTCTTACAGGTTTCTTTGTGTTTGACGATAAACTCTGAGATTCCTGAGGCCTGGTTTGCCTCAACCTTGTTCTGTTTTCTTCCCTGGACTGTAATTTTCAAGTCCATGAATGTTTAAAACAAGCACAGTCACAAATGCACAGCAATGTGACACAGGAGGAAAGGCAGTCAGCCAGCCAGCCTCCTTAGTCTTGGAGAAGCCGCTCCAGTCTGAGGATACTACATTCCCACCTACCAGTCGTCCAGGACACCTGTGGGCCCACTGTCACCTTCTAGAACAAAGTCCTGAGCCCAGAGAGGAGGCAGGAAGTGGCAGTATTCTCCATCCATAACTCCAATGGCTCCTGGTAAAATGCCTGAATCAAGAGGCAACCTAATGCCGCAACAAAGCCTCTGGGAATCTACTGGCTTGACTAGTAACAATTAAAGCCCAAATTTTATCACCTGCCCACAACAAAATTAAAAGGGAACTCCATTACGTCTAAAAGCATGGATCCCGAGTTCTACATTCCCTAGAAAAAGAAAAAGTCCTAGAAAAAGAATTATCTACAAACCAACTCACCACAGTTCTAGATGTAACAATGAATATATGGTTTTAAAAGGTATCCAATAAATAAGCTGCTAAATATATTACTGTATTCTCACATGATGAAATAGGACAGAACAATTATACACCTTGTTATTAAATAAGAATAATGCTAACCTGCTGGTCATGGTGACACACACCTGTAGCCCCAAGAGGATTGCTAGTTCAGACCAACTTGGGCTATATAGCAAAGCCTTACCTCAGGGGGAAAAAAAAAAAAAAAAGGTAAGGGGGGGGATCCTCAGCACTCAAAATACATCACACTTGATCTGAATACTTTAAATACATTAACCAATGTCTTGTAAGCATTGCATCCATTTCATGGTTACAAACTTGTAAGGTAGATGTCATTAGTATTACTGTCCTGGTTACAAATGGCTACAGTAAGGCACAGAGAGATTACGTGACTCTCAGAAGCTGCACAGTTACATTGCAGACTTGTGTACAATAATATTTAGTGGCATGGAAAAATGCTTATGCCATAACAGCAGATGAAGATTTTCAATTACATTCTGATTTTATAAAATAGCAATGCATGCTTGCATGCTTATATGTGTTTCAGTGTCTGCTTGCAGGCACAGAAGAAAAATAAACACTACAAGGAAATGCATGGTAATTTCTCTAGTAGATGAGAGTACAGTGTTTTTTTTTTATTCTTTCTAAATATTCAAGATGTTCTAGAATGTATATATGACTTATATAACCAGAAAAAATGCGTTTGAAAACTGAAAAGCTTGTTTAAGACCTGTAGGCCACGCGCCCATATTTCCTCTCATTAATATGCTCATACTTTCCAGGCTCATACACGTTGGTCTAGCAGTAGTATCCACACTGAAAATCAAGGTGTTTTTCAAATGAGCATTGACATAAGGCAACATCTGCAAGTTTTAAATTTAATAAAACCTGTTGGCCAGATCTATACACTGATTTCCACAAAGCTCACTAATGAAAGAATCCCTGTGATGTTTGACTTGAAAATACATCTAATTGGGGAAAAAATGATTCTACTATAAAAATATCATCTAATGTACTTGAATTTTATTGAAATTAGAGTTTTAAATACATGTGCTGCCCTGCTAAAATCAGAAGAAAAAATAACCAGCCAGTTACAGGATGGTCAACACATCAGTAGAAAGAAGCTAGCTGCTTGGCTACATTTTCATATGTTCTTTATGCAAAGATGTGGGGGAAGTAGAACATTCTAGAAAGGGGGACTCCTATAGCAAAGACCAAAAAGCCAGAAAGAACAGTGGATTCCTTAGATTCAACCTCCTATTTAAAATTATAGTTCAAATGTCTAAGCATTTCTCACAAATTTCCCTCACTACTCAAAAATTCAAATGTTAAGAAAGCATCATAAGAACACTAGAAGAAAACACAAGTGAGCTAAAATCCCCAGGTCCATGAGAGAAAAGACTGCTGCATGTCACTCCACAAAAGTTAGGAGCTGGGGAGATTGTCTGGTCAGCAATGCACTTGACCTGAAAGTCCCCAGAATCCACATAAAAGCCAGGCCCAGTGTGCACACCCGTAATCCCAGAGACAGCAAGATCTCCAGGAGCTTGAAGGTCAGCTAGGCTTATCTACTGGTGAAGCCCCAAGCCAAAGAGAGACTGTCTCACACAAAAGACAGAAGGCCTCTGAGGAACAACATAGATGGTCTTCTGACCTCATTATGCACATGCTCATATGTAAACATGTACATCTGTACAGTCATGGGCACACACACATGAACACATACATATTTTTAAAGATGAAGCAAAAATAAAGCTGAAAGAGAATCTGGGAAAATATTTACAGTGTATAATGTGAATTTTACAAATATAAAAAGATAACTAACAAAGCTGGGGGAAAAAGAGTCTTGGTTCAATCTTCAACACTCCCAAAATAAACACAAATTAAAAGAGCACTTACAAATCAGTAAGAAAAAGAAACAGCAAAGGAAAGTGGGCAAATGGTACAAATATAAAAATCCAATTAGCCAATAAATATATGAAAATAACTAATGCACGGGTTTACACTCACACAAACACATGTACACAAATATATTTAGACCTATGAGTGCTGGCAAAGAGAAATAGCCAAGAGTCATCACTAAAAAGAAAAGAGCATATATGATTTTATATGAGTAAAATGAAAAAATGCATAAAAATAATATATGTAAACTATTAAATCCAGTATGATATGAGGTTTCGTTTTCATTTTGTACTTTGCCATATTTTTGGACTTCTTACAATGTATAGGCATTGCTTTTAGATCATACAACTTTTTTCAAGGCATGGTGGCTCATGCCTGTATCCAAGTACTCAAGAGACAGAAAGGATTACAAGTTTAAAGCAGCCTCAGCTACATGGCAAGTCCCAGGCTGGGCTACATACAAAATAAATACACATACACATCTTCGAAGGCTACTCGTGGATTTTATATCACCTGTCAACAAACACACTTAAACCTTTTATGAAATGTCTGCTCGTAGTAATTCCAGCAACACAATGAAAGTACTTCCAAATTAGAAAACTCCAAATTTGGAAGACTTTTTGAGTAAAGAAACTGTTTCCAGGTCCCCCTGAAGATACAAATCAGCAGGTGCTCTCCGGTCCTTGTGTGGCACTGTGAGGTGTTGGCACACATCTTCTGGTGCACGTTAAGTCTCTCTAGATTACATGCAATACCTAACACAATGGGATCCTGTGGGAATGTTTCCTATGGTATAGTGTTTAGAGTAATGGTGAGGAGGTCTGTACATGCGCAGGGCAGACACAATTGTTTCCCTTCCAATGTATTCAGCCTGAGGCTAGTTGACCCCAAGGATGTGAAATCCACAAATACAGAGGGCTAACTATATTTTTAAAATCATCACAGAAAAGCACATTTTAAAAGATATCATAGGGCAGGCATGGTGGTGCACACCTGTAATCCTAGCACTCCAGAGGCTGTTGAGACTCTGAGGCTAGCTTGAGCTGCCCAATGAATTTGAAGCCAGACTAAGCTAAACAGCAAGACTTTGTCTCCAAAAAACATATTATAAACTTTTATAAATAGTAACTTCATCAAAATCAAAAGTGAGTGTGCAACATGACTTACCATCTCAACATACTCCAAGAACACAGGACGTCCACAGCTAACAGTGAATGTTAAGTGCAAACTTCGGAAACATAAATGAATACTAAGATGTCACCTCCAGAGGCTTGAGAGGTGGCACAGCAGTTAACAGGCACTGCCCTACGAGAGAACTGAAGCTCAGTTCCCAGGACCCACGTTTTGTGGCTCACAACCACATGTAGCTTCAGCTCCCAGCTCCAGGTGATCCAACACCTCTGGCCTCCGCAGGTCTTACACACACACACACACACACACACACACACACACACACACACACCTATTTTTAAGCTGTCACCACCAACATTTATTAATTTACTTAAACCTGAGCAAGTGACTTCATCTGCTCAAACCTCATTCCTATACCTGAGGAACCTTCTTTAAAATATAGTCATGAGAGTGCCTTGGAGATTGAGTACACTCCTCCTCCAGAGGACCCAAGTACAATTTCCAGCCCCCATGTAAGGTGGCTCACAGCCATTTGTAACACCAGCTCTGGGAGATCTGACACCTCGTGTGTGCGCGCGCGCGCACACACACACACACACACACACACACACACACACACACACATACACACTTAAATAAATCTGTGCCATACTTCCAATAGTATGCGCGCCAAGGAAGAAGACATTCTGAGTTACTAAATACCAAAGACACTTTCTCATCTAGAACGGCTCATGCGGGGGATAGAAGACTGGGGGGTGGAGGGTAAAAGAAAAAAGGTTGCAGTTTCAACATTGCCAAAGCTTACTCCCTAATTGAGTCTAAAATTAACTAGCAGAAAAAGAGACAGAAGGGTGCCATGTTCGCATCTGCAGAAAGCCAGCTATGGGGCATAAGCACTACTTATTCCCCTGGTGCAATGGATCCTGCCTACCCAAACTAAAAATCCGTATGTAACACTAAGAACGTGTGTGCAAAGCTAAACGGGAATACATGGCAAAATTGCAAGGAAGAGAAAGGAGAAAAGCTAAGAGCCACATGAAAGCATATTCTTAACTTCACTAACAAGCAGGTAAATGAAAATTCAAGTGGCAGAAGATCAGATTTTACTACAGAAAAATTACATCTCAAGTTTAAAAACATGCACTAAAGAATTATTTTATACTCACAGGTATCCTGGTTAGCTTTGCAATCACCTTGATACACCCAGGAAGAGACAATATCAGTTGAAGAATTTCCACCATCAGATAGCCTGTGGGCATGTCTTTAGGGAATTTTTTTTCATATATGTGAATATATATGAATATATGGATAGGTGATTTGCCTAAATGTATGTCTGTGCACCACGTGTGTGACTTGTGTGCACAGAAGTCAGAAGGAAACCTCAGATCCTTTATAACTACAACTATACAAAGTTGTGAGCGGCCATGTGGGTGCTGGGAATTGAACCCTCGTCTCAGGAAGAGCAGCCAGTGCTCTTAACCTCTGAGCCATCTTTCCTGCCTCATGTTCTTGGTTGCTAACTGAGGTAGGAAGGCACAGCCCTCTGTAGACAGTACCATCCCTAGGCAGGTGGGCCTGGGCTCTATCAGAAAGGTAGCTGAATGTGAGCCTGGGAGTGAGCAGGAAGCAGTGTTCCTCCATGGCTCTGTTTGGTTCCTCCCTCCAGGTCCCTGCTTTGACTTCCTGCCCTGACTTCCTGCTTTGGCTTCCCTTGATGATGGACTGAAATCTGTAAAACAAACAAACCCTTTCCTCCCAGACGCTGTTTCTAGTTGTGGTGTTTATCACAGCAACAACAGAAAACGAGAACTGCTAGCAAACTTGGTAAAGTCTCATCACAGCACGTGCTGTCTGGGAGGAGGAGGAGGCGCTGCAGGCAGTTTCCTATAACCTGGTATAGTCACAGTATCGGGTGGCTGCCATCACTTAAGAAAAATAAATAGGCATGGACCCCAGACCCTGAAACTTGCACTTCAAGGTTGATACACTAAAGAAACTAGTGTCCACATGCAGCAGAAAAGGTGTCCACACCAATCTACCTCACGAGAACAAAAAGCTACCCCAACACAAACATCCATCCACAGTCTACAGCTGTGATCTTTTACAAAGCAGATCTTTTATAAATGCATTTCCTCGCATAGAATTCCTAAAATCTTTGGGATTTTCTAAATGATGGGGTGAGAGAGTTACCTTTTATAATTTTGTAATGAGCTGAGGGACTTGGAAGATGGAGGATGGCTACCAGGTAACTGATGACTGGGTTAGAATGTTTCCTCATTCCTCTACCCTGACCCTTCCATACTCTAACCCATGACCTCTTGGAAGGGAAGAGGAGGCTGAGGACAGATTTCAGGGGTATTCAAGAGGCTAGGGAAACAGGATCTTGAGTTCAAAGACAATCTGTGCTACACACATACCAAAACTATGTCTCAAAAAAAAAATCACCAATGATTAATGAATGAGCTAATCAAGCACACATAATAAAAACATTAAACAATGGAGTTTTGAAGAGTTTCCTTATAAGTGAACAAGAACATGTCCAAATGCTGGAGAATAGGAAGAAGTCCCAACTCCCACGGCATAGGGAGGTGCCTCCAAGCTCAGACCCTTCCAGACTTCATCTGTGTCATCTGGATATTGGTTTATACATTTTACACACTATTTGTAAAAAGTTGGCACCTGTCAACTTTCCCTGGGAACCTGAGGAGGTATGCATGGAACCCTGCCTGACTATAGCCAGGGTGGACAGAAGTTGTTGGTAGCCTGGGGGTCCACTACTCACAACTGGAATTTGAAGTGAGAGCAATCTTGTGGGACTGAGCCGTCCACCTGTGAGGCTTGCAACACTCAGTCTAGGAACTCAGTTGAGCTATAGGGCGTGTACCCAGAACTAAAGAACTTGATTGCACCATTTTGTGTACATATGGGGGGAAAGTTATTCTCTTTAAAAAAATAATGAGGGAGATTTTGGTCAAAGAATAAAGTTTTCAATTAGGATGACTAAGTTCAAGAGATCTATTGTATAATATGGTGATGATAGGTAATAACCTTGTATTCTTGAGAGATGCTGGGCTGAGAGGATAGCTCAATAAAGAGGACTTACCTAGAATTCATGAGGTCTTAGTTCTATTCCCAGCACTGCAAAAGGAAAAATGAAAAGGAATATACTGAGTATATTCTTACAAGAATATATGTGAGGTAATGTATATGAAAATTATCAAGATTCAGTCATCCTACACTACACATAAACTTCAAAATAATCATGATGTGCAAATAAATACATACAAGTTTTCACACATGTTATATGTTCATGCAGGTGTATATTTATGCATAGGTGTGTGTGTGTGTGGAGGCCAGAGACAGCCTCGGGAATCATTCCTCAGACACTGTCTCCATATTTTTGGGGGGTGTGGGGAAGAGTCTCTGGCTGCCTAAGGAGCTCCAGGGAGCTGCTTGTCCCTGTCTCCAAGAGCTGGAATTTTATAGATATATCTGCCACAACATCTAGCATGTTTTCTTTAATATGGGTTCTGGGGAGCAAACTCACATCCTCACACTTGTAAGGCAAACATTTTACCAACTGAGCCATCTCCTCAGCGCATAAACACATGCACTCTTATCTGTCAAAGTCTTTATTTGGTTGCTGGGAGAGGAAGAAATCAGTCTTCTCAAGGGATGAGCTCCCAGATAGGTTAGCCAATCCCAAGAGGTCAGCCCTAAACACAGAAGACCAATACTAAATGATCTCAGCAGGTTTCATTTATAAATAGATATAGATATAGATATATAGATATAGATATCAATTATAATTAAAGAATGAGAAGCCATGAATTTGAGAAGGAATGGGAGGGATGAGGGAGGAATGGGAAGTGGAGAATGATATATATACAGTACTCATATACGAAATTCTCAAAAACTAAATTTTAAAAACTTATAGCATAGGTAACTGCTTACAGTGCAACAGTAAATAGTTGCAAAAGTAGATAAAACACAGCTTCATGAATAAATGGATGAACTTCAAAAATACAACCTTAAGCAAAACAGCAAAGTAGAGAAATGGACGTGCTATGTGAGTCCATTTGTAAAGAAAGAAAAAGCAGCTAAAATTAAACATTATATTGTTTAGAAGCAAACAGAAGAGGCAAATCCAATTTCTCAAAAAAAAAAAAATGTCCAGCGAATGAAAAAAAAAAAAATGGCTAATCGTAATCACAGGAGGCACACAGATAAGCGTCTGATACCCAAAAGAGGAAACACAAGCATGCCTGGGTGTGATAATATAAAACCCCATTTCCTAGGCTATGTGGATAGGGACTGATGTTCGTTTTACTAATTTTCTGTAAGTCATACAAGTACCTTTATTTGTGGGTTTTGGTGATGCTTTGGTTTGGCCTGGGGTCTCTTGCAGCAGGGTTACTCTATACCCCCGCTGTCCTCAAACTCACAGCAATCCTTCTGCCTCTGCCTTCCAGATGCCAGGATAACAGGCATACCCCAACATACCCAGCCTATACATTCATTTACGTGTATTTATATGCATGCTTCTCAGTTTAAAAACCAAAATGAGGCTGGCAAGATAGCTCAGTGAGTAAAGGTACTTGCTACAGCAGCTGAGTTTAATCCCTAGAACCTATATGGTGGAAAAAGAGAAACAACTTCTACAAGTTGTCCTCTGACCTCCACAAGTGCACTATGGGGCACTTGTGTATACACACACACACACACACACACACACACACACACACACACATCAGTGTAAAACATCTTAATAGCCAAAACCAAGTGCTACTTTTTAAAGGAACTACCTAGGAAGTATGCTTGGTGACCTGCTTATCCCTCCTGAGTTCCTAATGAAGTAAAACATCAAATACAACAGAAGAATTCCATAGGATTGGAAGATGTTGGAGAGAATTTTAAGTTTTTAAGTACATTGATTGATTGATTGATTGACTGGTTGATTGAGGGAAGCCTGTGCCACAGCTCAGGTGTGAAGGTCTTGAGGGAGATGGCCCTTTCCTTCCACCATGCAGGTCCTGGTGACCATACTTAGGTTGTTAGGCTTGGCAGGCAAAGCTTTACCCTCTAAGTCATCTCATTGGCCCAGAAGAAAATTTTAAATGGACAAGAGTTTTCAGTAAACTTCTGGAAAACAAAAGACAGGGTGGGAATGTGCTGACAATGAAACAGGAGAGAGCCACTGTCAGCAGCCACGGTGGAAGTAACCTACTTGGCAGGATCCAGAGAGCTCTAGGCCAACTAACAGGTATCCACGGTGTGGGGGTTTGAATGTAATTGGCCCCATAATCACACAGGGAGTGGCACTATCAGGAGGTGTGGCGTTGGTGGAGTGGGTGTGGCCTTGTTGGAGGAAGTGTGTCGCTGTGGGGGCGGGCTTTGAGGTTTCTTATGGTCAGGATACTAGCCAGTGAGTCAGCTGAGTTCCTGTTGTCTGCAAGATCTAGGACTCTTCAGCTATTCCTCCAGCACCATGTCTTCCTGCATGCTGCCGTGCTCCCCATCATGATGATAATAGACTGAACTTCTAAAACTGTAAGCGAGCCTCCTCAATTAAATATTTTCTTTATAAGAGTTGCCATGGTCATGGTGTCTCTTCATAGCAGCAGAAACCCTAACTAAGACACATGGTAAAGAAGAGAAAACCATATGGGATAGGAAAGAGGGTTAAAGTGATGATGAGTGCTAACATTCCTACGACCTTCCCCTTCTCTCTGAAACAAAGCCTGCAAGCAGCCAACAGAGGGTTAAAAGAGACCAAATATGTCAGCATTCATATCTAAAACAACTGAGCCAGTTGTGCAGCAGGGAGTGAAAGGGAGATTCTGATGTGAATTTGGGAACACAAGAGCACTTTTCAAAGAACAGCCAGCTACCTTACAACTCAGAGACTTAAGACACTGCATCCATGAAATGCAAATAAGACACAAGAGAATAAAAGGATTGTGGACAACCATAAAGTATGATCACCAAAATAAAAATTCAAGCAGTATTATAAGAGTAAAGAAAGTTCTCAAAACGTGAAACCAAAACATACAAAGTACAGGACATATGACAAAAACAGATTAATAATAAAGATCCCTGGCAGGAGGCTGGAGAGATGGCTCAGAAATTAAGAGCACTAAGAGGACCCAGATTCAATTCCCAGCACCCACATGGCACATCTCACAACTGTCTGTAACTCCAACATCTGACACCCTCACACAGACATACATGCAGGCAAAACACCAATGCACATAAAATAAAAAGAATTTAATTTTTTTTTTTAAATCCCAGGAAGGAGCCACAATATCGAACTGAAAACTGCCCAATTTCTACCTTGTAAAGCTTTCCCTGTCCCAACCCAAAAAAAAAAAAAAAATAAAATCCCTGAACCCAGAGTGGCTACTCCACCCAGGGATTCAGGGATTGGATCCTCTGGTCGAGTCCATCAAACTGTGTTTTGAGAATTTGACTTATGAAAAACATAAGCTCTAATAAGTGCCTGAAGCCAAAAGATTATGGGGGTTCATTGGGTATAGATAACTTGAGAGAAGACCAACAAAGAAGCAATGGAGAACGAGGCAGAGGCCAGGAGGGAGGACTCCTGCCTTGCTAGCCGCTGCCTGTTCCTAGTGGGGACCACTAGTGTCGCTGAGCCTGAGGGCTGACCCCTCCATTTTTGTAAGGCTTTGGAGCTTTCTTCTTCCTTGGTTCGACCCGTGTTCTCTACAATATATAACCAACACAGATCGCCCGCAAAGGCTCCGCTCAGCAGCTGTGCAGCGAGTGCGCCATCTTGGCTCGTGCTGCCTGTCACCCTGACAGCATTTTGTACAAGCGTGAGCTGTGTGATAGTGTTGAACATCATTAGAATTATGTGATCAAACACTCCTAATAATTAGCATGTCAAAATCCAACAGTAAATACACAGTGAATTTGATGAAATGTTCAATGAAAACGTGAAATTGTGGAACAATTAGGAAAAGGAGAATGTTAACTTGCCTTACAATAGGGAACAGGAGAACAAATAGTTTGAGCTTTAGAAAGAAAAGGAGTAAATTAGTGTCTTCTGTATCCCCAGAGTTCTTTAATCAGCGAGAAGTTGGAAAGCTGTGCAAATTTCTTTCCTGGTGACCTGCATAAATCTGATTTACTTATAAAGGGCACGGGATGCCACTGTCTAGATTAATCTGCACTGAACAAGAAAAATATATATATATATATTCTTTGAAGCTCACAAAAGGGAAGAAACTCTTTTGCATGTAGGGAAGGTGACTCTTTTGCATACGGGAAAGGTTACATTCATTCATCTCCTGCTGGATAAGCACAGCCAAACCCCAGCCAATGTCTAACAGACCCTCAAAGATGACAGAGCAGAAGAGTAAAGACTCCATGGAGGTGTATGCTCCTGGGATAGGCTGCAGGCTTGGTCTCTGACTGCACAGGGCAGGGAAGCACTTTAAACATACTGGAGAGGGGTGTTCTAGTCTGCTTCCCTGTGGCTGTGATCAAACAATGACCAAGAGCAACGTGGGAGAGGAAAAGGTTTCTGTGGCATACACAGGTTTCATCGCGGAGGGAAGCCAAGACAGGAACTCAAGGAAGGGCTTGAAACAGAAGCCAAAGGAGGAAGCCTGATTCCTGGCTTGCTTCCTCTGGCTTTCTCAGCTACCGTTCTTACACAGCTTGGGCCACCTGCCCAGGGATGGAACCGCCCAAGTGGGCTGAGCCCTCCTACACCAATTAGAAATTAAGAACATGCCTCACAGACAGGCTCGAGAGGCTAATCTGATAGAAGCAATCTTCAGTTGAGGTTCCCTCTTCCCAAGTGTGCCAGGCTGATAACTAAAGCTGCTGATGCCAGGGTAGGAGGCTGGGGGGGAGGGGGCAAAATGTACACATACACTTGATCAGCTGAATTGCCCATTTCCTATTTTTCCAAGCAAAGATAATTGATTTGAAGCCACTACGACTGTTAAGATATTTTAGCAATTATGTTTAAAAGGATCTTTTAATACCTCCCAAAAGTAGGAAGGACTTGGTCTCAGAATTTTCTAAACCCCTTGAAACTTTCTGACATGATAGAAAGGCACCCGCATCAGGCCAGTTTTGCAGCACGATTTATCAGGTTTCATCTCAGCTTTGATTTATGACTCATTTACTGATCCCCATTATTCCATTGTCCCTCAAAGGGCCATCCTAAGTTGGGAAAACAATAAATATTATGATATAATAATATTATAAATAAGAAATGAGACAGTTAAGAATGATGGCGTGGTTGGGAGTACACTGGCAGGATCTGAAGGCTTTAGGCAAGTGAGGCATGAAGGTTTTGTCTCGTTGAGTAAGAAGGATGGGTCTGAAGGTGGAGGACAGAATGGCACAGTGAAACCGGGAAAAGCAGGATCCAGAACCCTTCTGGAGGCACTTGCCTGGGGCGGGGACTAGCAAAGGACACAAGCATGAGACACAACTGGAAAGCTCTGGAAGTTCCACTAAATAAACACCAGCTGTGGAGCTCGGACTGCGGCAGCCACAAGGAGTCTCCAGTGGAATTACTATGACACAGGAAGCATATCAGAGAACCCAGCAGGAGCTAGGAGTTTATTAATAAATTCTGGTCATGTGAAATGGACTACAGCTGCCTCTTGTTATAGCTCTTAAGGTTCTGTTGGAGATGACAGCTCCATCTTGTGTAGCGCTATTATAGACAGCTCTATCTTGTATAAGAAAGGCCTAGCAATTGTGTCTGCATCGAGAACCATGTGACTGCCCAAATCATCCCCACAATCCCCCCACCCACCCACCCACCCAAGGTCAACTCCATTGTCAGTCAGTGCTTGAATTTAGCTCTTATAGTCAACATGTTTTATAGTTTCATAGTTAGATTTGTTTTTGTGTTTTGGAGATGTTTCTTTATTGGGGAGAGCAAGCCGAGGTAAGCCAAGGTCTCTAGCCCAGGTTAGCTTCTAACTCCTTAGGTAGCTGAGGATAAAACAATGAACTTCTGATCCTCCTGTTTCTGTCTCCCAAGACCACACGTGTGAGCCACACACCTGGCTTCTACAGCGATAGGGATCAAACCCAGGGCTTCACAAACGCTACAGGAGCACTCTACCAAACAGGCTACATCCCCAGCCCTGCGCCATATTCTCACCAACACAAATCCCACGATCCTCAGCATACTTCAAAAGCTTCACTGGTAGAACCTTTTGGGGCAGTGTGCTAAATCCCCAGCCAAGGAACTATTCTTAAACAGCTTACTAATATTCATCCAACCCTTGTCAAGGTGCAAAGCATTTCAAAGAATAAAAATAGTGGAAGCGCTGTCTTCAAGCAGCTTTTAAAGACGTAGAGTAAGGTAGGTGCACCACTAACCGCAGCCACAAGAAGTGAGAACCAGGGGAAAAAAAGAAAAAAAAAAAAAAAACCTGCTGTAGGAATGAGCGCAAAGGGGAGGAACTCTGGGCTTTGTTGCAGTCTACATGAAAACAGAAATGTGATCTGCTCTGATATTCAGTGTCCACTGGGTAAAAATAAACCAGTTGGCCTAGAGAAAGAACAACTATTTTTGATATCAAGATCAGAAAGAAATTTATCCTGTGTTTCTTAATAGAAGATTCTGTTTAATGTAATAAAAATCCTACAGATATTTTTTTTCTACAATAAACAGTGATCAGTTTTCATGGAGACGAGCAGTTCCAGTTTAAAAAAAAAAAAAAAAAAAAAAAAAAAAAAAAAGGTCATTTAAGGTGCACACAATCAGAAGAGCATTCAGCTCCCTGCCTGTGTCCCCCACAAAGAAGTCACCGCAGCATTGCTGACTCCTTTCAAACAACTGCATCTCTCTAGCTGGACCCAAACTCAGCTAGGGTCTGAAAATGCCACTGTATTGTTGAGTTGAACTCATTTCCTTCTCATATAAATTAAATCACAAAAGCATCGTGACCCTCCATAGAAACAGAAAATAGGTCACCAGTCTAAAACAAAGTGTATTCCATTTAGGAATTTTTATTTTAATAAAATGGTAAGCTGCCACGTGAAGCTGTACTGTGAATCGAATCTGGGTCCTCTGGAAGAGCAGTCAGCCCTCGTCACTGCTAAGCCATCTCTACATTCCAAGTTTCATCCACTTTATAAGAACTGGAAGAGCCAGGTGGTGGTGGTGCACGCCTTTAATTTTAACACTTGGGAGGCAGAAACAGGCAGATCTCTGAGTTTGAGGCCTGCCTGGTCTACAGAGCAAATTCCAGACAGCCAGGACTACACAGAGTAACCCTGTCTCAATAAAAAAAGAAGAAACTGAAAGAGTGGCTTGCGATAATAAAGAAATTACAGGAGACTAAATAGAATAAATCTAGCCATCACAACTATTTATTTGGATATTAAGTATTTAATATGCTTAAGTATTTAACTATGTACCTATTTGGCTATCTTAATTAAAAATATCAATGTTATAATGACATCTGACCAATGAGAAAAAAAAAAGTGCTTGGCTTTTATAAAACAAAAAAGATCTCTCTTTATACAGCAGAATATGGGCAGCCAGAAAACAATTCTTTTTACCTATTCAGCAGCCTACTAAACACCCAGTAGTAAAAAATCCCAAAATGCTACACAGCTTTATGAGGTGGGGTCTGCATAAATTGATTAGAAACAAACATATTACCAAATTGAGTTAGCAAAACTCTAAGGATTAGCTCCAGGCCATTAATAACATGAACTTTAAGTTTCCAAATAGAGCTACTACTAACACTTGTGAATGAATGGCCTTCCTTTTTTCTTTATCTCTGCTTTTCTTTTTCCTTTCAGTTCTTCTTACAAAGAATCATATACCTAGGAATGAGTAACTGACCAAGAGAAAGAGTGGATTGGGTCAGTGTGCAAATATTTACTATGAACTTGGCCATCAAGTTGCATCATCTTTCATTTAGTTTTACAGTCTGGGGTTATATATACTACTTTCTTTTAAAACTATCCATGAAATTAACCAACGAAGCCAGGTAGTGGTGGCACACACCTTTAATCCCAGCACTTGGAAGGCAGAGGCAGATGGATCTCTGTGAGTTTAAGGCCAGCCTGCTCTACAAAGTGAGTTCCAGGACAACTAGAGCTGTTATACAAAGAAACCCTGTCTCAGAAGAAAAAAAAAAAAAAACTGAAGACAAAGATTATGGAAAATAAAATACATACAACTAAACTATGAGTCTTGTGTTTACATACTGATCTATAACTGTATTTGTTACTTTTCTGACAAAACACCAAGATCAAAGCACTGTAAGGAAGAGAGTTTATTTGGGCTTATGGTTCCAGAGGGGTAAGTGTCCATCCCAGTGGGGAGGCACGGCAGCAAAGAGCGGGAAGCTGAGAATTCACATCTTCAACCATAAGCACAAAGCAGAAAGAGAAGACTGGAAGTCTAACCTTCTCATCACAAAGCCCACCCCCAGTGACATCCTTCCTCTCTGAAGGCTACAACACATAAACTTTCCCGAACAGCACCACCAACTGGGGTCCAAGTGTTCAAATGCCCAAGACTACAGGGGACATTTCTCATTCAAGTCACCATAATAACATTCTAAGAGTATCTCATAGGAAGCTTCATATTTATTTACCCTCCACTATTTCTACATTGGACTTGAGATAGCTTAAGAGAAACGCATGTATTCAGGAAGAAAATTAAAATTTGTGATCAAGGAGAGTATCAATTAGAGTAGAAAAGAGACTCGAGGCAGAATATGAAAAATTGGGAAAGAATTCAAATATGGAGACCACAAAGTTCTACACCTACACGATTACAGTTCAAAAAAGAATTTGAACCTATGCGTCCTAGTAAGCCAGGGGGAAAGTGTAAACACAATTACCTATGCTGTTGGAACAAGCCTTTGCACTCCTCAGAGGATGCGAAGGTATTTCCTATTGCTTACTATGAACAAGCTGTTCTAGGAGATGGCACCAAAAGAGGAAATCAATGGCATCTGAACAAGTACATGGGGGCACAGAGCTGTTTTATGTGCTGTCTGGGGCCCTTTGTCTTCTCCTTCCTTCCTTTTCTTCCCATGCCTATGAGAACACTGCTTTTTACTTCTATTCCTCAGGAATCCCACTATGTCCACTCTCACCCAAAGTCATCATCCATATCCCAGAGCAGAGCTCCAGTCCCTCAGGACCATGGCCAAAGCCTCCAGTTTCCCTTGGCTACCTCTGCCTTTCATTCCAATTTATCTACAAGATGCTACCAAGAATAAATTCCTAAAACTTTGACTATCTCAGCCTCCCCTAATACCGACTTGAGTTCCTTATGCACTCCTGAAGCAAGCTGCTATTTGAGGCCAAACCCCCGGCTGGTTTTTTTCCTTCTCACAACCGAGCTATCACGTGTCAGTAAGTCTGCCACTCTCAAAATTAGCTGTACCTATCTCTCCACTTTTGCTCATGGTAATACCACTGCAGGACACCTGCCCCACTTCCGTCTCTGCAGGTTAACGGCCAAGTTTAAATGTCACCATTCTTGGGTCTCTCCTGTGAAGTAACTACTTATTTTCTCCAGCCCCCTGCACTAAACCAGTGGTCTCCCTCCAGAGTGTAATCATCACATCTTTCCGTCTCTCTCCTGGATAGCCCAGTTTTCAGACTGCCTCTCAGTTACTACTCACACACACACACATCCAGTCCTGTCAACTCGGAGTCACCCTTCAGTATCTTCATGAGGATAGCTCAGGCTTTCCACATAGGCTCTCCCCACAGCACTAAGTTCACACTTCAATCTTTTTGAATGTGGAATCATAGAGTAGTTTACAGTCCACAGATCTGCCTCCTTCAGGGCCAGGGCAGACACCTTAAATACCTTTGCCATCTAACATATCCACCCAGTCACTGTGTACAGTCCACCTTGCTTCTTCGCATGGGTCTTTTCTGGCTTCTTTATTTGCTATTTCTCTCCTTCACACAGATAGACTTACACAATGAGTATACAGACTATGCTAGTTTTGTTCACAGTTACAACCTTGGCATCTAGAACATTACCTGGCACATAGCAGACAATCAAAAGTTCAGGATGAATTAATGAATGGGGTCTAATCCAGTCCTGGCACACACAGGCATGACATAAATGTCCACTGGAATGAATGAATCCTCTCTTCTATGGAAGTTATTTTTATATACTTCATAAGTTCTGACAGCTGATAGTCTTGGCATGGTCTCTAGCATCCCACACAGTGCTTGGCACATACTATTTCTTCAATAAATTTCTATGAGATCAGAATGCTGATATGCAGTTCTCTGAATGTGCCTCTATATTAAAGATGCTGCAGGATACTTGATCTTGGCTGACTATGATATGGGACATGGAGAGATGGAATACTGTAGGTCAAGAGCCAAAATTCCCTTGAACTCATTTTTTTTTTTAGTAACACCTCCTCCACCCTCAATGCTGGAGACTGAATGCAGGGACAGGCTAATGCTCCACCACTGAACCATAACCCTAGCCCTCTTCTTACTTTTTATTCTGAGATGAGATTTTACTGCACTGCCCAGATAGGTGTTGGACTCAATCTGCAGCCCAGGCAGGCCTTGACCTTGTGATCCTCCTGCCTCAAGCCTCCTGAATAGTAGGATTACAGGCCATGCCACTAGACCTGACTCGATTCAGCTCTTCAAAGGCCAGTTACCTTAACTGTTGCGTATAACCTGACATTCTAGTGGTTAATAGGCAACCTTCTCAGAATATATCACTTAGCTGGCATACCTCTAGGTACACCAACCCTAAGCTAAGAGCCCTGCAGGATTCTGAGAACATCTGAAGCCTGTAGAAGGCACCCCTGCTGTGCTACATCCCATCTACAGTGCGCCCACTGCTAACTGTATTGACTTACAGCTTTCTTTTGTTCTGTGAGTACAAAAGTTCATGTAATCTCTTCCACAGTGGAACATGTGATTCACAGTAACTTGAGTCTGTGTTCCTGAACCATTATCACCCATATTTGACTCAGAAGAAACAATTTTCTTATTTCCTTGACAACAGAGTCACGGTTTTACACTCATATTAGCTCGACCAAAGCACAAGTACATTACCTGAATCCGTCCTCTCCAAACAGTAGGCATTCTGGTTTTGCGTTGTAGTGCTGAGAATGAAAAGCTAGCTCTCCGCTGGGCTACATGGCCAGCCCAGGATTCTACCTTATTTGTCATGTACCATAAGGAATATGGTACCTAACACCTCCCTGCCCAAGGAAAGGTGGCCGTGCAGAGTAATCAGGGTCACCAGGTGTGGTGTCAGAGATCTGAGTTCAGGCACCAGCTCTGTCCCTGGTTACCAGCATCACTTCAAAGTCTCTCCACCTCAGCTCCCTCACTGAGAGATTAGTAAACCTGTCATGCAAAGCAGCTTACTGGCTTCACAGCCAAACTGTCAGACCTGAAGCCTTTATTGCCCCTTCCTTACCAGTTTTAAATTGCTCAACTCATGTCACAATGATTATAAAATACATTGTCTGAACTTGAGTAGGTCATTATTTGAAGCAGTAGGGAATTAAGTTTACAAAGCATTAATTCTCCATTAACTTTTCCCGACCTCATGGCTCTTCAGTCAGTACTCATCCAGTAGGCACAAGTGACTTCAGCATGCTACTGCCATTTGAGATTTCCTGGAGCCAGCACAAAATAATTTCCCTAGATGTCACTATGTCACCAAGAAGAGTAGTTCCCTTCCTTTTAATGCCCCACACAGGAACTAGCAGGGCAATCAGGTAAGAGATGTGCACATGATCTGTGCCTATCAAATACATCATATAATAACATGACCCCAGCTTACCAATGGGAGATTACAGAAACAATAATAAAGGGGCTAAATGAAAATGTTAAGTGCATCTCAGTCAAAATGCATGTGACATCATTTAAATCCCTCTAGGGACAATTCCATTTGGAGGCAGGGAGGGTCTGGCCAGGGCTCACACAGATGAAGGTCAGCCAGGCACGAGGAGGAGGAGGAGGCAGTTCAAGCACAGAAGGGCTTGCTGAAATTCACACAGGCAGGCACGGAACAAAGCAAGTCCTCTCAACGCACGCTTCAAGGGTTTCTCCCACCAACCTTATTGACGAAAGCGTAAGAACCTGCCTGAGTTGATATTTAGCAAAGGACCATTCTTCAACAGACCAAATTCAAAAGAGCAGACATTCTCTCACAAATCTTGACATTATTGCTAGGTACAAAGAATATATTTGCAGAAGGAAATAATGTCAAAAACCAAAGCAGCAGGAAAATGTAAGCTTTTATTGGCGAGTCGGAAGGGAAACAAAGAGCAAACGCACACTGAGCCTCTGTGGCTCAGGTGCAAACAAGGACACCAGAATGAAAGGTCAAAAGAACATTTGTTCCTGGCCAGAGAACTAAGGCTTCCCACCCCAGTGGTGGCTTAGGCGGCTGTGCACTACAGCGACCGCTTCTGAACTGTGTGGATGGGAGGACATTTTCTCAAAGGGTTTGAACAGCAAAAAAAACACAGCCTGACAGTGACCTGCGTGGAACTGGGCAAACACCCCACTGAAGATAATCCCCAACAGTTGATTTCACAGGTTCCCAAGGACTACAATGCAAAGATAAATATGTGTTATTTAAGACACACACACAGTTGCCCCTGCTTAAAAAGCAACAATGATTTAAGCGACTGGAGAAAAGGAGCATGTGTCGTAACTTTCTCCCAAAAATCAGATTGTGAAAGAGCAGTGCCTTGCACAAATGAGGTGACATGCTCATAGCTAAGTCAACAGAAGTACTGAATAAATAACCTTGAATAATATAACTTGGAAGAAAACCTTGATTCTTTTCAACTAAAGAAGGTGGCACATGATCTATACTTGTTCACCGTAAGAGGGAATTGTCCTGAACATAGACGCCAACATCTGTGAGACTTAAAGTTCTTTATAATTAGCTCAATGTCCTATTGCATGGCTTTCTGGTTAAAAAAAAAAAAAAAAAAAAAAAAAAGGCTGCTAGATTGATTTTGCCCATGAACAACAAAAAGTACCAAGATGAAGATGAAGTGAACACTTAAATAAAACACATCCCTCCATCCCTCCACCTCATGGCCAGCAGCAAAACTGAAATTTCCTTCTGCATGAAGAATGACTGTGATTTTAACAGAAACAGAAAAATAAATAAATAAACCACACATCCATAAGAGAATTATTCTCTTCAAAGACTACATCCTTATTACAAAAATACCTGCCAATGCTCAAAACATTTTAGCAGCAACTCTTCTAGGACTGCCTTCATACTTAAAACATTCTTTTAAATTTTCAACTATAGCAAATTTGGTCCCTTGAATGTGGAATTTGTTATCTGTAGGCTAGACATACTTTTAGACATAAGGAGAATCTCCTAGCTGGATACTATTTTTTTTTTATCAAAAGTATATGTGCTTTTTAAAGTAGCTTGTAAACCACAGTTGGTCCTCTGTATCTGTAAGTTTTAAATAAGCTAACCACATCCTGAAAGTATTTGAGGAAAAAAATATTCAGAACATGTATACATGACCCTCCCCCTCGAACAATTCAAGTACTTACATAGTGTACATTGCATCTGATATTATAAATAATCCAGAGGTGAGTTAACATATATAGGAGCATTGCAGAAGTTATAAGCAAATACTGTACCATTTCATATAAGCTGCAGATTTGGGAAGTGACTCCATTTCATATAAGCAGTTGCAGATTTGGGCATCTTCAAAAGGTTCTAGAACTGAAGGATAACTGTACTTCTAAAGATCATTCTCTCTCCAGAAATGTTCCAAAACCCCCTTCTAGGAATTGCAGCTATGGAATGAGTAGACAATTTCATGATTTCCTTGAAAGCCTGCTTCTCTTTTTACAGCAACTTTGATACTAATATTGTGTGTGCTCTTAACCAACTGGATACCAGCCAAATTCGATTCATTCTTTCATGCCATACATTCATGAGACAAGGATTTACTGTTCACTTAATATGTGGCAAGTGCTGAAGAAAAAATAATAGTGAGCAAACACAGTTCCACCATCTGCCCTCATGAAATTTATAGTTAGGTACAAAACCAATTTACACAAAAATATAGATTATAGCCAGTAAATTCAATGGTAGATGAAAAGACACATGGTGATGTAAAAGCCTAGAGCGGTAAGACCCAATTACTATAGTGTAAGGAAATAAAGTTGAGCTGAAGCTAAAGCATAGTTAACTAAACACACAGGTCTAAGAAGGAGATGTGTGCTAACAGGGGCAGAGGAAAAATGGACAGCATGCACCAAAGCTCAGTATGATGTATTAAAAGAGCTGAAAGAGAGATGGAGATGCTTAAGTCTTGAGAGTTACTGCCACGGCAGCATGAGACAAGGCTGGAAAGATGATCCGTGGAGGCTTGCAAACATTAATCAATGAGAATCTCCAAACAGACTCCAGTGGAAAGTAAGCTAGGAAAGGAGACCATCATGAGATCCATACTGACAGCTTGGTTCTACCGCTAAAAGTGGAGATCCAATGGGAAGCTACCAGTGAAGAGGTTAACATAACAACCTGGAAGAAGTAGTGAAGATGGACAGAAATGAATGCATTTAAGAGCCACTAAGCACATGAAGTTGATTTTTAAAAATGGTACGGAATATTATGTATTCAACACTCACTTGAAGGTAACCTTTTGGTCTTGCCTAACAATGTCTTAATCGGTTGAAAAACAAAAAAGAAAATCATACAAATTTAAGGTCATTTTTCAATCAGCTTTCTGCATCATATTTATGGTATTTCTGTAGCATATTTTAGATAACAAACAAAAAGCAGAAAAAGAATAAACAAACTTAGCATCTCATTTTATGTAAACATGAATTTCTGAGAAATTGTGCTGCACTTTGGTAATAAAACAATGCACACCTTCAGAAACATTATGGAATAAATATTTCTTCCTTGCACAAAAGCATTTATTAAAAATGCAAAACAAATTACCATGGTACTGTACATCAAGTGAAATGGAACCATTCTATTTCCATACAACATTTCTCTTTTACGGTGGGTACATAAACTGGGTGATTTTATAATTCTGAAAGAATGGGATAACAGAAATCTAATAATCACCATCCAGTTTCATAATAAACCATTTAGTAAGCAACTACAATACCCACAAAGTCTGCAAAGATTTAGATCTAAGCCTTTATCTATAGGGAAAAATCACTTTTATATCTATATTCCTTTGATACACCATCTCCAGTTCATACCCTCCAGAAAATACAGCCTTCCCACAAATCC
Organism: Peromyscus attwateri; assembly: GCA_902168425.1. Lineage (NCBI taxonomy): Eukaryota > Metazoa > Chordata > Mammalia > Rodentia > Cricetidae > Peromyscus > Peromyscus attwateri. The sequence continues at coordinate 44,724 of CABHPP010134740.1, forward strand.
AGCTTCTCTGTAAGTCTGGGTCACAATGTTACAATTGTCAGTAACAATTGTTAAATAAAAATTACAGGAAGTCCTTATTTTGAATTAAGCTCCTGAACAGACTAAGCTAAAAAACAAAATGAAGTCACTTACATTGCAGGTCCCAATCACCAAGCTTAGCCAATGCAGTTTGTCTGACCTTCCAGCCAAACAGGATTAGAGATTAACAGCCAAATTTCCCAAATGGGCCAGTTTCAAATGTATGATAATCAATTTCCTTAGGTTTTAATCCTTATGCAAAGGAAGTAACCTGAAATGACCTGATGTTAGCTGACCAGTTCTCTGCTCTGTCTCTGCTTCAGGGAGAAAGACCTTGACATGAACAGTCCACTTCTTCATCCTGCTTCTGCTTTACTAAGTTCTTTTCTGTCTCTAAAATCGAACACATTATATTTTATAGAATAAAGAATGATGAGTTACCCAATTCTAGAACTGAAAATAAAGTTGATTCATGGATGATAAATATCGCATGTTCTCATTCATATGGAAAAGCAAAAATAAATAAATAAAAGGTTGCTCTCACAAAAGACAATAGAACTGTGATTACTAGAGCCTAGGAAGGGCAGGTCAACATGGACAAAGACACATATTTGGTACCAAAATACAGTTAAATAAGAGGAATAAGAAGATTTCTACAGTGACGCAGGGGGACTAGAGTTTACAACAACTTATTGTACGTTTTATAAAGAACTAGAAAAAAGTTCAAAGGCTCCCTTACACAAAAGCATGATTGAGAGTGTTTGAGATGAAAATGCTAAATATCTTGATATGATCAGTACACACTGTATATATCCATATATTCCCAGAACTTGGAAAGCTGAGGTAGAAAGATTTTGAGTTAGAGTCTAGCCTGGGCTACATAGCAAGCCCTTGTCTCTAATTAATTAACTGACTAATTAATTAGATGGAAACAAATCCATTTAAGATCATTAACTGAAATTACTGCATTTTATCCTTTGACAGAACATAGTAAGTTCAAATGTATTCAGCCACACAGTTTGAACCAAGACTCCTGAGACAAAGGGGTCTCTGAAATAAAGGAGTTTATTGGGTCAACAGGAGCAAGATTAGATAGCGGTGCTGGAGAGATGACCCAGTGGTTAAGAGCACTGGCTGCTCTTGCAGAAGACCCAGGTTTGAATCCCAGCACCTACATGGTAGCTCACAGCTGTCTGTAACTCTAGTTTCAGGGTATAAAACACCCTCTTCTTGCCTCCAGGGGTACCACACACATATGCATACAAAATACTCATACACAGAAATCTAAAAAAAAAAAAGGCTGTCACTGCCACTAATTAAGTCAGGTAGTGGTGGCACACGCTTTTAATCTCAGCACTCAGGAGGCAGAGGCAGGTGGATCTCTGTGAGTTCAAGGCCAGCCTGATCTACAGAGGGAGTTCAGGACAGCCAGGGTTACACAGAAATCCTGTCTCCAAAAAAAAAAATAAAAATAAAAAAATAAAAATAAAAAATAAATAAACAAAAAAGACTAGATGGCAACAGGAAACAAGTGCAATAGCTCTCGAAGCCAATGGTGGTTTTATAATCAGAGTCTGAGAAGGAAAAACAGATTATTTACATAGACCCCACACTGACTACACAAAAGAAAGGCAGGATAAAATGAGTTGAAGACGGTGGGGTGGGACTTAACAACAATTCTTAAGGAGTACTACTACTTCTGGATTGGTTGAGGTCGACAGTATGGCTAGTTTAGACGTAAACAGGTGCAGTGGGCCACTGTGTTGGCATTTCCGTGAGGGTCTCAACATAGATTCAGGAATGGCCCCCCAATGTTAGCTGACTAATTTCCCTTATCCCTTCTCCTCTCCATCCTGTAGATCTTATAACTTGGGATAGCTCAGAATGATTTTCTCAGACTGCATAAATGTATACAAGGCAATGTGTACAGCAGCTCAGCATGAATAAAGGGGAACTGGAGTTTTACTGCTCTCACATAAACAGCAAATATACCATCTACATTCTAATTCTGGGAACAACAAAAAAAGACAGTGTAATTTTGAGATTTTCCAACTACAGTTTATGACAGCCAGAAAAATGCAGTTTTTTTATTTGAAAGAAATTCAATATGAAAATTACCAAGAAAAGCATATAAGACCATAGCAAGTCAATAATGTAACTTCTAAAGGCAAAAACGCACTTTTAAATAGGCTACTTTTGGTAATGTGAGTCACAATCTAGGCATTATTTAAAGAAATTCTGCACATGAATTTCTGGTTTCCTTCCCTTATAAAAACTACTAAAGCATGTGTGAAATAAATTAGTGTTTAGCCATACCATCTGGTCCATTATCATGATTTACAACAGGTGTGTTTAAGCCTGCATTAAGCATATAGTGATATCTCAAAAAAAATTATATTCTGACCTGTTAAAATCACTCTTGGAGGTAGGCTGTACTCTATGCAGTGTGGTTATATTCAAATTGTAGCTTGAAATCTTTCCAACAGGGGTGAGGAAGCAAAATTGCAAATCTCTCAGCAATTTTGATTTCCACAGAAAACAGTAAACTAGACTGAAGATGGGGGTTTAAAATCTCAAGGCTTCTACCACTGTAGAACTAAACAGAGGAGTAATTTACAAAAGAATGTGAGCTACGGTTGAGCCACCCCAGGGGATGTACTCACAGCGCCAAGGTGAGGTTCACTGGACATCTCATGATCACCTTAAAAACAGCTGAACTATGTGTCCCTCCCTAAAGTAAAAATGTTCACCTGATCACAATTTTATACACTAGACGGAGATATTTTGCCAAGAGTTCAAATATAACCATGCCACCTTGTACACTCACCACTTCTTAATATATTTAAAAGAAAAAAAATGGGGATTAGCTAAACCCTAGGGCATTTTATAATTTCTGAATTCCAAGTGAAGGAATTTTCATTAATCCTTTACACACACACACACACACACACACACACACACACTTTCCAAAAAGCTACCAAGAACTGGGAGGATTAACAAAGATATTAGAATTCTCATACCTGTTTTTTATAAATAGGAAAAATCAAGCACACACAGACTACAGAGAGTAATGCAATGAAGACCACCACCCAGCTCCCGAAGTTAACCGTGTGCTGCACAGCCTTAGTCAGCCCGTGGTAATCTTCCAACCCCACTCCTTACCCAGCATCCCCCAAATAAAGACAACTTTCTGTAACTCCATTTCATAATACTGTTATCATTCTCTGAACAAAATATAGTCCATTAATTCTACTATCTAGTCAGAGCCTGAATTTTCCAAATTGCCTTAAATTTTATTTTTAATGACTTCATAGTTACTCTCTCCAAACCAAGAACCAAACATAGTTGCTGTAGCTCCTATCTGTCTATCTCTCCCCTCTTTCCAGCCACTTACTAAACAAACAGAGTAATATGTCTAGTGGAGACTTCCACATTCTGGGTTTAACTAATTAAATCTCCACTGGGGCTGGAGAGATGGCTCAGTGGTTAGGAGCACTGGTTCCTCTTCCAGAGGACTTGGATTAGATTCCCAGAATCCACACAATGGCTCAAAACCAAACATCTGTAACCAGTTCTAGGGTATCCAACACCCTCTTCTGTCCCCTGCAGGTACCAAGTATACACATGCTGCAGACATACCTGAGGGCCAAGCACTCAAACATACCAATATTTTTTGTCCCATTTTTTTTTCAGTTCTAAATTTTTATTTATTTATTTATTTATTTACTTACTTATTTATTTATTTATTTTTTAAATTACATTCATGATATTCATTAATTACACTCATGATATTAATCACATTTGTGGTATTCATAGATTACATTCGCAGTATTCATTCAATTATATATATATATATAAATTTTAAATGCCGAATGTCATTTATTGAAGGGGGGAAGAGGTCTTAAATACAGGCTTACAGCACAATGGGAGGACCCCGGAGGGCAGAAGTTCGCTACTGATGTTTTACAATCTTGCATCTAAGCTGTTAACACCCATTATTCAGGATACACAGACAAAGAACTTCCCTCAAGCATTCAGGAGGGTGGAACCTGGCAGGGAATTAGCATAGGGAGGATATCAAGGTCAAGGTCCACAAGCAAGGCAACAGTTACCCAAAACGGGGGCCAGGGCCCTACAGGTCCCCCTTTTATTAAAAAATGAGCTTCTGACTTGGGTTGCGTGGGACGTCAGCAGGTCACCTTACCCGTCATGGAGACACCTGCCCAGGCCACACAGGTGCTCTGTCTTAGGTTGGTGAGTGCCCCCCAGACATTACCAGTCTCTGAATACTCATTATCATACAGGCTCAATCGTGTGTGAGCTGCATAGTTAACTGCTGCCAAAGATCTCAAAGTGGCACTGGCCTTGCAATCTGTGTGTTCGATACAGAAAAGTCCAACAGAGGTCCTATCTGTTGTATACACATGCTGCAGACATACCTGAGGGCCAAGCACTCAAACATACCAATATTTTTTTAAAGTTCAAAAATTTAAATCTTAAGGTTGTTTAACACGGTCTTTTTTTTTCCCCTCTTCTTAAAAAATAAACAAATAAAAAGTAGTTTAATCTAAAAATCTTGATCAGAATCATATTATGTTCTTTGGCAAGAAACTTCATAGATGCTTCTATTTCCTATTAAATCAGGAGACACATCACGTTCACTTCTTTCTCTTTTTGGAATAAGATTGGTCAGTAGACCCAAGGTTTTTGCCCGACTTAACACCAAGTTCCCCATGAGCTAGTGGCCTAATGGCTTCCCTTGCTGTGGAAGGAGGAAGGGGGTTGCTGGGGGCTGGATTGTGGGGCTTAATTCTTTTAGCAGCCACTGGTAGCCACCCCTAGACCGCTATTTCTTTAGGGGTAACAAAGTGCTAGACTTTCATGGCTATCTTTCATTCTACGTTTGTCAGTTAGAATTCCTCTCAAAGCAGGACTGTATCTGAGTCATCTTTTTGGTTACTCTGAAATATGGTATTGGGTTTTTCTTTTGTTTAGGGGGTTTGGGGTGTGTGTGTGTGTGTGTGTGTGTGTGTGTGTGTGTTTGGTTTTGGCTTGGGACAAGGTCTCATTCTGTAGCTCAGGCTGGTCTGAAATTTATGGTAATCCTCCTGCCTCAGCTTCCCAAGTGAGCCACCACACCCAGCTGAGGGTTTCTATTGTTTATTTTGTGTTGCCTGTCTGCTTGCTTACAGGGAAGGGAGGATGGCACCTGACTTACATCTTCACAGTATTTAGCATCTACAAGCACCAGGATGTATATCTATCTGCCTCTTGATTACAAAAACTACTTCATCTACAGTCAGTGAGCACAACTTCTCAACACACTTGTGAAATAACCCTCTGGTTACTCAATCATGTAGTTGGCCTACAATATGAAACATATACTAAACAATAAAAGCCAGGATCCAGTATGACTGCAGTGATCTGGTATCTGTGTCTGGGTTTCTAGCCTATCAAGGTGGGGGGAACTCCTCAACCAACCACTTGAAACCATCCACACCATGCCTGCCCCATCCTTTTTGACTAACACAAGCCACCTGCTCCTTCTGCACCTGTGCCCCTGGCTCAGCATCCTACATATCCACCCTCTCCTTGAAAATGGCTCAGGCTCCATTTCCCCCTCAGGGGTAAGCACACCTCTGGCTCTTGCTGTCCAGCATCCCTCTTTTCTCCTGAGACTGTACAATCCTTCTTTAAAAACGGCTCCTCTTCTCTGGCCCAGGAGAATGTCTAGAGAAGTCTGAATAATTACTGAATAATCTCTGGCCCTGAGCACAAGGACAGAAGTTAACACTCAAGCAAGGCTGACCAGAACCATTCCTGAGATGACTGAGAATTTGGAAGGTCAGGTCCTCTTCCTGAGTGATCTTCGTTTTGCTACAGCCACACCCTGAGCCATATGAAGAAAATGGATGCAGAGAGAGGTAGAGATATGAGACAGAGAGTAGATGTAGGACAAAACTGTCCAATTTGGACTTCCCTGAGACCCACCTCATCTCTCCCACACTTTGGTCAGGTGACCAATTAACCCCTCCCCCTTCTACAATAGGAGCTGAAAGGAGTCCTATTACAGCCCCCACTATGAGTCATGAAGACTGTGAGCATCTTCTCGGTTTCTTGTACTTCCCGGCTGTACAAATGCTACTTCTCTGCCTTTTATCTGATGCTCTGTGTATTAGATGTGTACTTGTCACCGTCTTTTGTAGTTTTGCAGGAACAGCTTATTCATCTATTGAACAACCTTCAGAGTCCTCGGAAGGGTGATAAATAGATTTTTAGCATGTAAGTAACAATAGCATGTATTAATTATTCCTTGGTATTAAGCACTTTACATACATATGCTATGTTATTTAAACCTCATAGAAACTTCCTGAGATGGCTATTATTACCTCCTCTTTCTCCCATTCCCCCTTTTATGGTGCTGGGGTTCAAACTCAGTGCCTTGCCAATACTCCACTCATGATCTTCCTGCTTCAGCCTGCAGAATAGCTAGGATTACAGGTGTATGCCATTACATTTTATAGATGATTCTCCATTTTATAGATGAATAAGCAAAGAGTCATCAAAGGAAAGTAACTTGGTCATTTACTAATTAATAGATCATGCATTTACTAATTAATAAATAGATCAAGGATTTGAGCCATATACACATTCAAGCTGCATCATCTTTCCATTATACCCATGTAACCTCACACAATACTAAATATTGTTAATTAACTTACCAGAAGGCGTAACTGGTCGAAGACAACCACCTAGCATGTTGAGTTCCACTGACCCCAAAGTATATGTTCTTATATCATTAAAAAATATTCGTAAGTTAATGCATAAATAAATAAGCTATGTGAAAATAGGTCTCTTGAAAAAGTTATAATACAATTTCTTCAAAATTGCTGCTGGCAACCTGAAGACTAAATGCTGGCACTTCTCTTAAAGTAATGGGTAAAAGGAATGAATATTTAAGACCACTCTGTCAGAACAAGTTGTATACAACTCCCCTGGCAGTAATATTTCAAAAACGGCAAAAAGAGATTTGTGAGCCCCTGTCAATGTGTGACACGCCTGCAGCTCTCCAATTGCTCGGTGGAATATCCCTGTGTCATCATTACACACTAATCGTTATTGAGCACTCCCGTGGCTTGGAGGCGAGAAGAGGAAGACTTCAGAAAATAGTTTCCTCTTCAGAGCTTACCAAGAAGGGCAAGGAAGTCAGGGATGGCAATTTATTGGCAAAGAATCTGAAAGTCACTGGCTCTCAGCCCTGTTCAATCCCATCCTTCAACATGGCCTCTTGAGATCCCTGCTTGGAGTTCTGCTTGTAGCTCAGTAGGCCAGCATGGAGACCTACCTGTAGCTTGTAGACCAGCAGGGAGACCTGCTTGTAGCTCAGAAGGCCAGCATGGAGACCTGCCTGTAGCTTGTAACGAGCAGGGAGACCTGCTTGTAGCTCAGAAGGCCAGCAGGGAGACCTGCTTGTAGCTTAGTAGGCCAGGAAGGAGATCTGCTTGTAGCTTGTAGTCCAACAGGGAGATCTGCTTGTAGCTTGTAAACCAGGGAAAGGCTCCTGGTAACAAACTGACTTGATGACCTTCTTCATCATCCAGCCAACAGACTCCATCAAGAAGTATCCCATAAATGTTTGTTGATGGTTTGATACTTTTTTCTTTCTTTCTCATTTTCCTCATTTTCCTTGAGGACCTTCCTAATGTAAAGGCAACGCCATACGTTGCACTATTCCACAGAGTATGATGCCTGCTCCTAGAAGGCCAGAAAATGGCATACTCCTGCATTCATTTTGTTACAGCAGAGCCCACACATGGTACAGATTAGACGGTGGAGGAATTCCCTGATGGCAAAAGTGTCTGCTACTTCGGAGGCTTTGATGAAAAGCAGCCCATATAAAGAATATCATCACTGTTGCAGACTCAAGAAGACTTCAGGGAAGATGATCTGTGACAGTGCTGCACAAGCCACAAATTCCCAGGAAACTGTAAAGTAACTTTGGCTCTTGGTGTGGGCAATCACTAAGATAGCCTGAGAAGTGTGTGGGCGTGTGTGTGCGTGTGTGTCACACGCAACGTACGTCTAGACAGAAGGGATGTGTTTGCTAGCGTTACTCATCACTGTGACGAAATACCTAACATAAACAGCTCAAGGAAGGATTTGTTTTGGCTTATTGTTTCAAATGTTTGGGTTCATGGGTTTCAAATGTTTGGCCCATGAGTTTGTCACAACATAATGGTAGCAGGAGCTCATGACAGAGGAACTTCTTCCCCTCCCAGTAATTAGAAGGAAGAGACTCAAACAGGAAGGAGGCCCAGGTCCGACCTCCAAAGGCACCCCTAGGGACCTGCTTCCTTATGTCCTAAAGTTTCTACCACCTCCCACACACAGGCCTAAGATGGGGCCAGCATCTCAACATAGTTCCCAGTCAAACCACCATAGGAAGTCTTGAGCAACAAGAAGGAAAAAAGACAGAGATTCCAGAGGAGGCAAGAGGAAGCTTAAGTACAAAGATGTACAGCGGGTAAGGGCCTTAGGGCAGCAACTCCCCCTCACTCAATTAATAAACATTTCCTGAGTGCTGGGCCACTTGTGACCAAGAGACATAAGGCCAACTTGATACAGCTGCCCTTCATAGAGGACAAAGATTTACATTCTTATTTGGAGATAACTGATAAACAAGAGATATAACTAAGTAAACTGTGCTAGGTTTAAAACGAGTACAAGAGAACAGAGTAGTGGTGATGAAAAGCACAGAGGCTGAGCAATATCTTGAACTTACATGCCAGCCAAAGATAAGAATGAGAACAAATTTCCAATGGTGATTCTCTAAAACTAAATCCCGCCATAGGAAAAATAATGAAGGTCACACTGTGCTTGGATGAAATTGGCATAAAATTAGACATACACAAAGTTCCTAGGAACATACAGCTCACTTTCCATACATCTTCTTCACATTTATTCAAAATTACTTGCCTGAAGTGTTACCGAGCATATTTAGGAAAATAGGGAATAACTCAGGCAGAAGCAGAGCAAAGGGAACAAAAGATACTCAAGAGAACCAGATGGCTCCAAAGAATTTCAAACCAGTACCTGGAGAAAGACAGACTCAACAGAACTTCCAAGATTTCCTGCATTTTTAATTATGTGCATATGAAAGGGGGTGTGTACATGAGTGCCAGTGCCCATGCAGGCCAAAGGTGTCAGATCCCCCTGGAGCTGCAGTTCCGTGGGTACTGGGAACTGAACCTGTGTCCTCATGACAGCAGTAAGCACTCTTACCTGCTGAGCCATCTCTTAGGCCCCTCAACCAGACTTTAATCACTACTCATTTCTTTTCCTTAATAAAGGTTGACTCCAAGTTAAGAATGATATATAAGTTTCCTTTCGTGAAACAACTTCAAAGAACTTGCAGGCACTTCATAGAGCACCACACAAGGAAAGGGTTGGGTCCCTCTAGGAATGAATTAGACATTTCTGCCATGGTCTCAAGATTGGGAGGGCAAAGGGGGTGCATCCAAGCCCTTCATTTACCTTTTCTTTCCTCAGTAGCTTATTACTTTTAAAAGAATAATAGTAGGTAAATACACACTGGTTATCTACTAACTAAAAAAATGGCAGGCCCAGAACAGTGGAGGATTTGTAAGTATATAACTTGATTTCAATCCTAATGAGTTTATACTATTACTGGGGGAAAGGACAAACATTTCAAAGATGACATTAGAGGCCATCAAATGGCCAAGCTCCTAAAATGGCATAGAGAAATGAGATGCCATGACATTGCTTCAGGAAAGACAGCCAAGGAAGAATGAGTGTTGATCAAAGATGCTGAACTAGGCTTCAAGAATGTGCATTCCTGAAATAACTGGAAGGAGGAAAGAATGATTCCAGAAGAGGTGAGAGGAGGAAAGAGGTAGAGCGAGTTCAGGAATGAGGAACAGACAAGCACAGCCTCCAAACAGAGCATCTGCACAGGGCATCAGGTCACAGAGGCCCTATCAGTCAGGGTTGTTCAGAGAAACCCAGCCCGGGGAAGATATGATGGAGATGGAGATGGGAGATGATGGGAGATAGATGGGAAATGGAAGATAGACGGGAGATGGGAGATTGATGAGAGATAGAGGAGATGGGAGATCAAGATGATGGAGATAGGAGATGAGAGATGACGGATATCGAGATGACGGAGATAGAGGAGATGGAGATGATGAAGAGGGAAAGGGACAGAGGAGGAAGGAGAAGACAGAGAGAGATCGGCCCTTATAAACAATTATTATAAGGAATTAATACATGTGATTATAGATGCTAAGAAATCCCAAGGTCTGCTGTTGGAAAGTTGAAATCCAAGAAAAGCAGTAAGTTTCCATTTGGGCCTAAACCTTAAAGCCAAAGACCAAAACCCTAACCCAATTAGGCAGGGAAAGAAGAAACTAGTAATCACCAGGCACCACTGTAGGGAACAAGCTCATGCTGCCTCAACCTTTTTGTTCTATGAGACTTTCAATCAAGTGAATAAACCCTGCTCACACTGAGGAGAGCAATCTGCATTACTAAATCCACCAACTCCAAATTTAATCCCATCCAGAAACACTCTAACAGACACACCCAGGATGAGTACTGGACACCTTGCTGTTGCTTAACCAAGTTGACACATCAAACAAACCTTCACACCTTGAGCTGAGTCATTACCCAGCAGGCAATAAGGACCATGAAGCAAGAGCAAAGAAACACAATAGCAAATTAAACTGACCTTGATATGAAAACGGGCGATGAGAAGAAAAGCAAAACAGAAGCAAGATGAAAAAATACAATTATCTATGCAGTAAGAGACAGTTGATCAATAACAAACATTTCTATGATTCTCCTCAATATAAGTAATTCTGATAGGAGACTAAGATGTGGGGTTATTATTTGTGTTGTGTTGCATTGCACTGTGTTATACTGTACTTTATTGCACTGCATTCTATTGACGTGTACTGCACTGTATAGCATATATTTTGAGATAGGGTCTTGTTGTGTAGCCAATCTGGCCTTGAACTGTGGATTCTCCTGCCTCAACCTTCAAATGCTAGGATGGCAAACACACCTTACCATTTCCAGGTTCTCTGTAGTTCAGTTTGCTATCAGGATGGACCTATACAGATCTATAAGGAAGAAACTGGCAAAGGAAGCCAAGGATTCCAAAGGGCAGCAATAAAGATACAAACTTAGGAATTAACTGCACGGGGAAGAGTCGAGTTGAGAGCTGACTCCTGGCGTGACAGAAGCTGGACGAGAGCAGGCACTCAGTCAGGCTGAGTCAGCAAACTGAGGCAGCAAACACTGCCAACCCTAATCGCTTTATGATTCACTGTGCAGGAATGACCACTCCTGGGTGACAACCCAAGCCTAAACCATCGTCAAGAGGGAGGATTCCATCGAAGAAAACAATAAGGAGATGGGCCAACTCAACCACTTCTCGACTGTTACAAGCTGATTCTTACTATCTATAGCAACTTTTCCAAAAGGACATTCCGAGTCCTAAGCAGTCAAATGTCAAAGAAGCACAAGGAGGAACTTGGGAGAAAAACTCATGGAGCTGACAGGAAATAAACATTAGCTATTAAGTTTGGGGTTTGATTTCAGGTGTTTTAGCTTGAAGTTGGAGGGAGACAGGGTCTCACACTGTGGCCCAGGCTAGCTCCCTATGTAGCCCAGGCTGGTCTCAAACTTGCAGCAATCATCTTGCTGTAGGCTCTCCTGTGCAAGATTATAGATATGGCCACCACAGCTGGTTGAGGTTTTTTGTTATGATCGATAGGTAAATATCAAATACTTTTATGTTTCCTCAAGCAAATAAAGGTTAATAAAAATCCTATTGTCAGATTACTCATAAGCATTTAAACTACTACATCATGGCCTTAAAATAAGACAAAAATGCAAATACCTTGTGATATATATATATATATATATATATATATATATGAGAGATTTCAAATATTCAACATCAAAAACTGCTAGTGTTATAAAATAGACAATAACCAAGAATAATATTAGACATGTATTTTCCCCCAACAAAAGATCAAAACAAGTATATGCAAATCATAAAGTCCTTGTCTAAGAAATTTTTATTTTATTAAGAAAATTTTTCACACGGAAAATCAGGGCCTAGGAAGATGGTTCAGTAGGCAAAGTGCTTCCAGGAAAGCATGAGGACATGGGACAGATCCCTAAAACACACAGAGAAGTGCCACACATGTTAGCATACACTTCTAATCCCAGCACCTGGGAAGCAGAGACAGGAGGCTCCCTGAGGCTCACTGGCTGGTGAGCTGCAGTCAATGACAGACCCTGTCTCTAAGGAGGTAGTTGGCATCACTAAGGATGACAGCCAAGGTTGTCCTCTGGCCTCCACACACAAGCACATACATGCTCCTAACCACTGAACCATCTCTCCAGCCCTCAATCGCCTCTTTTTGATGGTCAGTAAAAACTTTTCCACAAGAAAATCCTGGAAAGTTCTTCCCACTCTCCCCCAAGAGCATGAGCCCCATTTCACATTTTACACACACACAGCACAAGGATAATCAATTCCTGATACAAGCCCAAAGACCCTATAGTTGATCCATGACCATGAGACAAACTCCAACAATACAAAGAGAGGGGCCAAACTGCATTCCCAGCATTCTGCAAAGCCGCTGGATACTCTGAACTCCTCAATGGCATGTCCTAGAATAATGTTCTGAAGAAAATGTTTTTGAAAAAACTATGCTTTATAAAAACCAATTAGCAGATCGTCCAACAACTGCAGAGTAATTTTATAGCTGTTATCAATTACTTCCTCCTCTTTGGGGAAAAGATTAAAACCAAATAGAACCTGACATGTAAGGAAATGAGGTGAATCCCACCTAAGAGCTTTGCACTATGGTGGCCTCCCCAATCACCTGTCCTCAACTTGTACACTCAGAAAGAAAGTGTTAATGCCACCAAACATTGAAAGGACACTATCAGAGAAAACGTAAATCAGAAAAAGCTGACATTTTCATATTGGTGCCTCTTCCACAAATTTGTCCTACAGAAAACACACGAGTGTACTTTCAAGGATTTCATGGGTGATTTCTAGAGCTGTTGGTGAAAAAAAAATGGGAAACAACCCAGATTCCCAAGAATAGGAAACTGTTTAAGTGGCCCATGATACAGCTGCTCAATATAATACTATACAGCAATTTAAAAAGACACAAGGATCATCTATGTGTATGATCACAGAAACACTTTCAAGATACACTGTCAAGTTAAAAATAAAAAGCAGTGGCAGGAAGATGGCTCAGCAGTTAAGAGCACTGGCTGTTCTTCCAGAGGACCTGGGTTCAATTCCCAACACCCACATAGCAGCTCACAACTATAACTCCAGTCCCAAGGGATCTGACACCTTCACACCAATGCACATGAAATAAGATTAAATAAAAATTTTAAAAAAATAAAATATAAATAAAAAGCAATGGCCAGGATGGTAGCTCCATGGAAGGAACATCTGCCTACCATACATGAGGCCCTGGGGTGGCATTCTCAACTCAGCAAAATAAATGAATTATACTCAACTTGAAAACCGCAGTGTAACTCCGTAACAGTGTAACAGCAGTAAATACATATTTTACATGAGAAAAATAATTTTTTGATCTAAAGTGGGTTTCAGTATCAGCTGTCAGATTTATAAGGAAAAGTTTAAGAGGGAAAATACATGTACTTGCCTCAGGTTTTCCAGAATATAAGATTACAATGTGCTTTTAACTTTCAACACTATATACTTCATTAATGCCTAGCTTTTTATTTTGAATGATATAACATACATAATCATAAATATAATCATTTTGTGTTAGTAATATGATCAGAAGTAGGCAAAAATCTTATTTATAAAGAGTAGAAAAATCTTTGCAATTCATCGAAAATATCTCAACTTCTCTTTTGGAAGGCAGCGGCATCCTTATTCTTAGAACTTAAAAATGAAACAACACTGTAGATACTGGGAAGCCTCTTTGGTGCCTGTTCTAGTATCAGCTTCTCAGAACAAAACTGAGCTGCAAATTTAAGTTTCTCAAACTCAACTGAGCAATACTGTCAATTTCTAAATCATTGCAGATAAACCGTAGACTTCTAATTCTATGCAAAAAGTGACCACAAACTTAATGGCAAAAAGTAAGAATTCTTCAAACTCTAAAAGTATCTGAAGTATTTTTATAAAGGAAATAAGATGAATGGTAATGTCTCTAAATTCATAGTCCTGTAACTATTCAAACATTGTGAAAAACTTTTTTAAAAAAGTTTTCATGCTCGAAAGTTGTTTAAGGAATTATTACCATGGGATAACTTTCTCTCTGCTGGGGAAAGAATAGGAGAGATTGGTTCTCATCTCTATAATAGCAAGGCATCAGGTAAATCGTGTAAACACCAACACCTCAGTTTCCTCAGAGCAGCATCAAAGAGTGGAAAATAAACAGTCTCGGTGGTCCCTGCTAGCTCGAAAATCCGACAACAGGCCTTGATTCTATCCTTGCCGGAGGAGTTTTTTAAAAGCATACACATATTATCTAATATCAGAAAATGCATAGCCAAAATCAGCAGACTCGTGCCTAGCCCTTTTTACTCTAAATTATATATTCTTTACAAAAGTCTTTTAAAAGACCCTTCAACTCATAGCTACTTCTTCCTGTAGTTACTCCACTATTTGTAAAGGATATATTTATTTCTTCATTTGGGTTGGACTTGGGAGTTTTGTTGTGGTTGTTTTTTTTTCAGTGATTATATGTTAATATATAATATATATCTATATATCATATAACTTTATATATATGTATCATACTCCTGGTACCCTAACTCCTCAGGAGTTCTCATTTGCATTAATAAGAACTAAGATCTGGGGCTGGCCTCAGATGGCTCAGAGGTTAAAGGAGCCTGAAGAGCAAGCCTGATGAACTGCGGTCCTACCCTGGAACCCATGTAAAGGTGGAAGGAGAGAATCAACTCTGCAAGACTTTCCCTAGGACCTCCACACATCTACTGCAGCAGTAATGCGCTCTCTCTCTCTCTTGCTCTCGCTCTTCCTCTCTCACGCTCAAATAAATAAATAAATAAATAAATAAATAAATAAATAAATGTATGTATGTCGATAAACAAACTTTCTCATTGGGCTGAGGAGATGGTTTGGTCAGCAGTGTACTCGCTGCTCAAGAACAAGGGCCTCCACTTGCTCTCTACACACCCAAGTAAAAAGGCCAGGGACAGCAGCAGCACACCTGCAATCCCAGTGCAGGGAGGTGGAGACCGCCAAGCCCCTCAGGACTGCTGGGTCCGGAAGATCCTGTCTCAAAAAATAAGGTGGAGAGAGGTTGAGGAAAACACGTAAACACTGTCCTCTGGCTTCCAAAACATATGCACTCACACAGAGTCTTTTAAATAAAAACAAAAAAAGAAAATCCCATTTTACATCCAAAAACTTCCTGAATTGTAACAGGGGCAAAATTAAAAATATGGCCCATAAGTCAACAATCTTACATAGAGGTCTACGTCCCCCACTCCCCAAAGCTGGGTATGTCCTTAGTAAGTCTCTTTACAACCCTGAACCTCACCTGTTTCCTCCCGTGTAGTCTAAGTGCAATGCACTCACTGAAAAGTGTTTGCTTTACACGGCTTTAATCTGGTACACCTGAAAGCACCTGTCATAACACTGTAGAAAGGTCTGCTTCTGTTACTGTTTTATCCAAGAGATCCATAAACGAAATCCTCGGGGTTCCGGTCACTCCTGAGCACTGTTCCTCTGTAGAGGTTATTGACTAGGGTTTGGAAGTCAGTGAAACTCAAGGTGAGACAGCTATAAATTGGGCTTCAAAGGCAGAGTCCAAGGGTCCGCCCTTGGCATGGGCCTGGGGACTACCACAGAGACAACTGCACACAGAATGAAGATCGAGTTTCTAAGCAGAGATCAGAGATGGTCCTTCTGTAATATTTTCACAGAGGAGGGATATTCTTCACCAAATTCTCCTTTGAAAAGTAACCCAAGAGGACCAAGGATGCCATGCCATCTTTAGGTGCTTGCCTAGCATGCCTGAGGTATTGATTTCAATCCATGGTACTGAAAGACAAAAGTAGCACAAGCTCACAATTGTACTCCCCGGCGCCTTCTATTTACCCCACCTGGCCACGTATATTTGTACGTTTGCTTTTGGTTTACAGCCATTGCCTATTAGGGCCCTGCTACAGAAAGGACTTTGCAGAAAGACTTCTGAACTAAATCTGGGAGGTAAAGAACTGTCCAGCAGTGTATTACTCTGACTGAAAAAACAGAGCACCCTTGTCATTTCTAGTCTCCAAAGGCCTGCATTTAAAGTGGACCGCCTGGCCCATAGTGCCTCTTGTTGGAAGCAAGAGAAAGCTAGCTGGGTAGTTAAGCCTAAATTATTAGACCACTCTCAACTATTCTAAATCCACTTCAGTAATGCCTGCTTCTCTAATTTAATCATATCCCTAAAACCATAAGACAAACGACAAATGGAACCCCAACCTTAAAATTCTTAGCAGTGCCATGAGAAAGAACTCGTTAATGCTCAAAGAAATCAATCTTTAATGCCAACTTGTCTGCCATATTGGACTGAATCTCTAACTCAGTTTCTGTCCCAAGAAGACCACTGACCGTTCTCCAAATAGGGACATTGGCTGGGGGCCATAGAGTCCAGACAGCTTTAGATAAATTCTATCTAGTGCCAGGTGCACAAGTGAACTGCAGGTCAGGCAGGTACATTAAGAAGGGGGAATTTTCCCCCTTGTTAATCAACAGGATAAAGGTGATTAAGCAGGAATTATTTTTCAGTGACCTATATAATTTCATCAGAGCTGCTATGGCCATTAGCTGAAAGCAGTTGACTTCCTAATGAGATGAACTTGATAGCAGGACCCTCCCAGAGCAGCCAAAGGAGTAGTCAGCCCAACCTAGAAGGACTTGTAATTGGTCTGCCTGCCTTATTTCCCACCCTTCCTCCTCCTGAGAGCTGTCTTTCTTCAGTTAGGAGCTCTCCCTCCAAAGTAGAGACAGGATGGTATTCCCTGCACCTGGATGTCTAGGGCTGCAGCACCTGTGGAATGGCTGGCTGCTGATCTGTCAAGTACAGGAGGCTGAAGCCAACCTGGGCTAATTCTCCGGACCCACACACATGATTCCCAAAGTTCCAAGCAAACATAGCAGCTGTCACCACCAATACCTCATCTACCCAAACTTGAAATAAAACAATAGCTAGTCTACTACCTCACAACAGGAGTGGGTTTAACAAGAGAGCTTTGTTGAAGCCAGAGAACCCACACACACTATCGATGAGAACCATAACTCGAATCCAGTTTCAGAGAATTTATGAAATTGAGCAACAGCTACTCAACAGTAAATTCCTCTCAGCAGGAAAATGCTGCAAGTCCAGTGGCACCGCCTCCAATTTCAGCGTATGCCAGGAGGTTTGGAGAGGAAGACAGATTCAGATCTCATCGCCTTTGCCAATTCCCCCTGGGAGACCCAGGCACTGCGACCCGAGGGACCCGACAAAAGCCTGATGACATCTTCCTCCGTCAAAACAAGCCAGCTCTCTCGCTCGCCCAGGGTCAGTCATGAGTAACTTCGCGTGCAAGAGCCCGCAGCGTCCCGAGCAGTCACAGGTCCCAGCCTCCCTGCCCTTCCTCTCTCAAAAACCTACCCCTGTCGCCCAACAGGATGCAGGAAGGAGGCTCTCGGGACACCCTCCTCTTCCTCCAACATCCTAAAATAAAATAAAAGCAATCCTCCAAGCGCAGATCCCTTACCTACGGGCGGTCCACGGGTCCTCCCGCCACGCACGCGGTGTCCCCTCGACAGTCAGAAAGTTTGTGCGGCAGTCCGGGGGACAACCGAGCCGCCACTGCGCAGGGCACTAACTGCGGGGCAGAGCCGGCTCTTCCCGGGCCCAACACCCAACTCCCGGCGCCCGGGCAGCTGC